>JAMKCH010088321.1:29667-64591 GCA_023653785.1 Ophioderma brevispina
CACCAATCGCTCGCTGCGATTGGTAGTATATCATGGGCTTAAATTTTACTAATGAATTAGAATGAGCATCAATATTCATCACACTTTTCCGTTTGTTAGGCTTTGAAGAAATGATGGCTTTGATTTTCACATAGAGTATTGTTTTACATAGAGTATGATATTAGATGCGTTTAGATGTGCTTTTCTTCAAAATCCCTAAACAGGGGTGTCTATTTTTCCAGGAAATCAGAATTGTTCTCCCTTTTGAAACTTGTGTAAAACATTCCTGAACCTTTTTACGTATGTCATATTTCCTAAATTACACAAAGTGATGTAATAGATCGCTACGTTTTAGAATTTATGTAAAAACTTCCCCATGCAGGGGTTTTGATAAAAATGACGAAAAATTGTACCTAGTCAAGTTAATATCTTGGCAGACCAATACTCACTGGCCGTACGTTCGTATCATTTTGCCATGCTAGAGAATAGGGAAATGATATATTAATAAGGTGCTCCAGTATTTGTTTGCCAAAGAAGGTGGCTTCATTTAGTACTGATTAATATCATTTCTTTCAAAACCCCCTGATTGGATAGACTTTTGCATGAAAATATTGGATTTAAAATATGGCAATGCGAAAACGGTATGATTCCTCTAAAAATAGGCCTTAATTTCCTGAAATGAATATCAAACTAGATCGCAACGTGTCTTATTCCCTATAGTTTGGGTGAGCGTCCACGTCCAAACTATATGACATCCACTCACAGTGGAAAGTGTGCAAAAGCAGGGAATGCATGACTCTATACTAAACACACTATAGTTTTGCTCTTTTGAAGATGGAATTTTACCTGGATCCCATGAGTGGCTCCGAAGAGTGAGAGTCAGAGTCACCCAAAAACTCATTAAAGTACAACTCGCCTTTTTGATAGAGCCATCTCCTTAACACGGCTCTTGTATACCGTGTTTGTATCTTTAGAGTTATCTATCTCGATCTCTTTTCGGGAGAGCTTGGTCATTAAATTGCTTGCAAAGTTATACTGTGAAAATTATATCGAGTGTATCGTTGCGCGAAATGGGCTCATTGTGGCGAATTCTACGCGGCGATTTGAAGACAACTATTCCTGAAAATTGGCCACAATTGTGATTGGGTACAGGGCATGACTAAACTCTTTAACTGTGTTCACATTTTCCTTTAGTGGAGCGTATTATTGTTGTCGTCCACGGATAATGTAACCTTAACATCATGCGTCCCAGTATGCATTTTATAGGGATGTCTTTAAAGGAGAGGAAGAACAGCTAAACCGCGAAATTTTCAGTTGAAATAGCACGACAAGCTGGAACTGATATGCTGTCTCTATAGGAAGCTTAAAACAATTGAAAAAGGAGGAGAATGCGGCCTTTTGAATTGAAATTGAACTGTGATACCGCGTACGTGTAGAGTCTCCAGCGCAGCCGGTAGAGTGCTCTGGTGAGATAGCACCGCGCAACAATTTATGAAAAATGTTACATTCGCACCTCATTTAACTTAGTTTAAATGCGCATATTGGATACCGACTGATCGTGAGATTGTATCGTAAAAAGCGGGTCTTTGAAAGCTGCCGACTGATGCATAGCGGTCCTTTTACTGGGCATTGTCGAGAACTGTTCCGCTACAATTTTTATATTTATATTTATTCTGTCATAAGAATTTCAGTCCGTTTGGTTTTGATTATACACACTTTGAATGCCATGTGAGCCGTGCTTATTTTTGTGTCTCTGTGAAGGAAAGTTCGAACCACTGTGAAATCAGTCGTCTGGCCCTTCTTTCTTCGTCCATGAGGGACAATCCTTTATAGGTCTTGCAATTAAGATAAAAGACACGTTATTTGTTCGATTTATCCTAGATGCAAGTGAACGGCTTTTTAGGTGGGTTTTGTTAAGATTTCCTAAAACTATATACGGTGATTTTCAGGCAATAGTAGTTAGCCCTTTAAACCTTGGAATCTTGAGAAAGTACAATAAAATTATCTTAGTAGTTGCATCATGAATTCAACGCCAGTATTCATCACTCAAACATGGAGCCGTTAAATTTGAGAAAATTAATCAAAAGATATTGATTGAGCCTATCATGTAGTTTGATTATTTGTCTTAGTTAAAGGAAGGCTTTTTCAACAATTAACAACCAACCTAAAGTGAGCGCATAATCAAAGTTTCGTGGAATAAGATTTAGCGCTATTGAATTGAAAATTGTGTCGGTGACAACGGTGTATTACGAAAGGAGGTCTGGCAAAGGAGTATTTACAAGCTCCGGGGTTAAACCCTTTCAACATGTTCAAACAAACAAAATGAACTATCCTAAACAGAAAATAGGAGTCAGAAGCTCTCTCAGACGTGGCGTCTTTAACTCGTGCATAGGGTCCACGTCCTCATTAGAATAAATATAATCTGGCTTCTGACTGACTTTACAAGTGCTTCTCAAATGTTTTCTCGAATCTGTTATAAATGGATGTAAACCAGAAGTGGTATTTTCGTGAATAGGGGTAATAATATCCATTTCTTTTCAGAGGCTATTTACTGTGAAATAAGAATCAAAGAAATGTAATTAGTACGTATATATTAGTTAAAAGATTCGGTAGCCTTTGCCGCCGATTTATTACACTTATTTGCACGTGGCTGAAAGATGCATCCCTTAGAAAGCGGGAAAAGATGTCTCTTTTGATGCTTTTGTGGTGGCTCTTCTGTTATCAAAGGAGCGCTGACGGGCATAGGATAGGATACCAGGATCGTCCTATTGTTTCTGCGGGCGTCGGCGAGCTTTTGAGTACAGTCAAGCGAAATGAGAACAATACTCCCAAAAGTATTACTCAAGTTATGGCTTCAGGTTAAAGATGCAATGTATTTTGCTTTATATTCTTCCTTTCCGATCCTTTCTGTCTTTTCATGTTTGGTTTCTTTGAATGACAACTTTCTTTTTAATGAAGAAATGGAGTCCAACTTACGAGTGTAAAATGACCGTAAAACTCTTTACAGCATGCGACTTATAGATATTCATAACTGACTGATATATAAGTACAATAATATAATGAATGCAGAAAAAATGTGTGTGTGTAACTGTGTATGTGTGTGTGTGTTTGAAGGAGCGACAGTATTTGACGGTTTCTGAGAAAAAGAACCGCGTTTGTACCGCACAATTCTTAAAGCTACTATTGACTGCAATGAACAAGGGCTTATTGAACATTCTGCATTGACACTACCTCGGAGTTAGATCTGTCAATTCTACACCTATATTTCAGGGAAGTTACTAAACTATATGACAGCTAATTAAACAACTACCGTCAATTTTACATTGTACTGCTAATTAAATGCTGTAAATGATAAAAAATTAAAACACACTGCGAATTTTAATAATTAAAATTTGTATCTTTTTAGAGTGGCTAGCCTCTAGTAACTACTCTCTTATGCGTGATGTGCTTTATTTCGTAAAACTACCAATTTGTACAGCATTTTAATTGCATTTTCCCGTATGCTGTACGAATTTCAGGCGTTGGTTGTCATACTACCTGGATACATTATATTGTGTTAATTTCATCCTTTCGTGGATTAACCATCGTATTATATAATACCAAATTAATTGTTGGATTTTAAATTAGACATCCATGCAATTTGATAATTTGGTAGGCGTAATAGAAAAGCAATCATCGCCGATCAATCGCGGTGTTCTTTTTACACCAGAAGAAAATTGACGTTTTGTTAAAAAAATTGAAATACATGGGATGGGACGATAATCATTATGCATATGAATTTTTAGCTCAGCCATGAACATTGTGATTAATGTTCCATGATGAGAGTGGCTAGCCTCTGAGTACTCTCTTATGCGTGATGTGCTTTATTTCGTAAAACTACCAAAGCCTAGTATAGTGTTTCTAGAATGTTTACTATGAAGCACCTCCCAACATAAGGAGCTCCGAGTTTGCGCAGTAAATGCTAATTAATATAATTTGATGTAAAAATACCTTTATGCCCAAATGGTCGCAAAGTTTAACGGCACTCGAATTAAATGGCTATGAAAGTGTGAGAAAATGACCTGCTGTTCAGTCAAAATAGGAATTTCATTTTATTTAATCTATACTGTCGTAGATTTATTATCAAATTAAGAAATATAAGTTGAGAAATATGACAATTACAGTTGCATATTTTCCATATACTCCAGTAATATCTGAGATGAATGGTATATTCACCTCAGGTGATATACTTATCTTTTTACAAAGAAACTCAGGAATGAGATTAATCTTCGCTGCGAAAATGTTGGACAGACATTGTACAACAATTTTACCGGAAAGTATAGTGATATTCTTTCTATTTTTGTATAAACCTTTGTGCAAAGAAGTTTCTCAGTATTGTATGTTTGTACACTGTTAGAACACTGTTTAAAGTTTTGCTGTTTAAAAAGAGGGTTGTTTAAAGTGCTGTTGTTTTAAGTTTTAAACAACGTTGTTTAAGTTTTAACAACATTGTTTAGTTTGTTGTTATAACATGTTGTCTTAAACAAGGTTGTATAAGCTTTAAACAATTTTTTAAACAACTCGCAATCTTTAACCAACTGCTGTTTACCCTGGTCATCGCTCAACCTTGTTTAAAAGTCAAATTAAACAACTGATGCTTAAACTTTTAAACAAGTTGTTTAATTTTTAAACTTGAAGTTGTTTAATTTTTAAACAAATCATTGCTTAATTTTTAAACAAGGTTGAGCGATAAACGGTGTTTGTTTAAAATTTTTAACAACTTGATTAATTTTGTTCTAACAGTGTATAAACCTTTGTACAAAGAAGTTTTTCAGCATTGTATCTTCAAAACGAATAATTTTACTATTTTGTCGCCAATAATCACCAGGAAATCTTGACGGATCTTGCTCAAAGAGCGATATTTCCCTCACATTTGAAGTCTAACAAATTCGTGAAATATTTTAACAATCTTGGTGGGTACCACTGAATTATTAATAGTTGATATTGTTTTTTTTTTCTGCATAAAGGTACCGGACAATGCGTACAACTTTCTGAGAAGCATAGATGCCGTAACAAACTACATCGCAAGACTGGTCGGAGGCGATGCGAAACCAACTTCCTTCCCCTCGTCTACTTTCAAGGAGATATGGTACGTGTAGTAATTTCTTATAGAAAGAAAACACAGAATTGTTGGCATTTCAGCTACAGAAAAGACTCATTATATTGTCAACACATAGAAGTAATTGCTGGCATGTATTAACCACGACTTTATTGGGCAAATGTCACCATATTATGAGCCATATATTTATGACCATCCCTTCTTTTACACAGATAGACGAATAGATTGCAATAACGTGCATAGGTCAGGGATGTACTTGAATTATCTAAAATTTAGTGTTTTGTAAGAAAGAAATAAACTTGAGTGGCTCCTTTAAATCAGAAAATCTAAAGCATCATAAAAAAATCAGATGAGGCGCCATCATGCTCAGAATATGTGCTCATCATTGTTTCACGATTTGGATCATGTCAAATGAGATCGACTTTTCTTTGGTACCAGATTGTTTCTTAAACTGAGCAATAAACAAATGCCATAAGACACTTCAAAAGTTCATTGTATCAGCCAAACAGTTGGTGGATTTCTATCGATCCATGTGTGCTGTACTTTATATAAACAGTTTTTAGAAACGTGCGGTGCAAACATCTCCAAACACTTGGCTCAGATAACTTTAGAAACACATTCGGCAATAAATGTATGTTTAGATTTAAACATCTTTAGATATAAAGCTATAAGGTTCTTAAATATTAAACAGATTTCAAAATGTTTAGTTGTGCAAAGTTAACTGAAAGATATTTTGATCGAATCCACATAAGCAATGCACGATGAAAGGATCGCCTGCCCTGTTCCTATAAAGGAGAGATTAGCCTCAACAGCCATAGAGTCACTTAAAAAGACCTTTGAAAAGGTCGTAAAAACGTTACAAAGAGCTCTACAAAAGTGAATTCCTATACCTAGACGGTCACGCTTAATAAAATCGGACACCCTTGAGTTTTATTACAAAATTCTTTAAGAAAAAACAAATATACTTTCCTATATACAATATACAGGAAAACCACGCACAGGAAGTTTTGGTTTAACATATTGTCAGTGTCCTAAAAAATAGAATATCAAGAAAAAAAATTAAGGTGTGTGTTTGAAAAAACACAGATTGTTGCTTTAAACCGCTGAACACAACAGCATTTGTGTGTGAATCTAGTTTACAATAAATTTGAAAAGGATGGGGAAATCTTTTTTTTTAACTGCACGTCTTGGACCATTTGTCAATATTTGCAAGACAGAGGAAAATATTTTTACAATTGTTGTAACCTGTTGTTGTAATCCTCCTGTCATAAAATTATTATGTTTTGTTTTCCAGAACGTGCAATTAATATGCCCTTGAAATAATTATTATAGGCAAACTAAAGTGTACAATAAATCTGGAGGTTGCGTCAATTACCATGATTACATTTCCAGCAAACTAAAAGACATGGAGCCTTGACTCGAACCGGTCAAAGTTATACACAAAGCTATGACAAATTGCTAAAATATAAATATATGGATTTTGCTTGGATGAGTGGAAGCAATTAATTTCAATTAATTCAACAATTTTCATCTCCAAACCCAACATTGATAACAAAATCTATAACATAGCAAAATTGTATAGAGTAAATTGGAGTACGTATTATTACATTATTAAGATGTGATCTAAAATGGGTAAATTTTAACTTTGCGCATAATTTGAACTCCTGGGGTTCTTGATTGTGGTTTAGTTTGGGAGTTGTGCAGCTGGGATTATACCCCCAAAATATACCAAATTTTACGCCAACTGAGACCAAATTATACTAATAGTCTGGATTATTTAACAATTTATATTAAACATTAAGCTAAATTTGCCAACAGTTAGGGAATAATTTTTTAATTTTTTTAAAACAAAACAATTAAATATTAGTACTTTCGTTGAATTTTTGAGAACATTTGGGGAAATATCAAATTCACATGAGTTACGGGTTGCGGTAAACTTATTTTCAAATGTAACTGCGAAAAATCACGAGGACTTTTAGTTTCGAGCAAATAATATCCACACCTCCGAAAGGCAAGAAGTCACGAATGTGTCATGATATAAAACTCGCAGGAATTTCACCCTGTCGTTAACTCGTCCAATTAAAGCACTCGGGGAGTTGCAAGATGGAAATATTGTGAGACGTTTATAACAATAATAATGTGAGTAATCATTAGGCGGTCGGGTTCAAAACGTTTTCGGGCTAGCATTGCCCATTTACGAGAAAACACTCCGTCAGTAATTTTGACAAAAATGGAACTACCAAGATTTATGAGCTCAATTAGTTCGTGGTTTGTTAAGTGTGGCCTATAATAGGGCTCTTTTTAGAGTGGCGAAATCTTTTCTGAAATATCGCTATATCCCAGGGGTTGAGGGGAGTTCATGTATGTGTGTGTTTGTTTTTGAAAGTCTTTCACAAAATGTATAGATCCTTTCATATGTTTCTTCGGGACTTGCACATTCATTACCGAATAGTTAAAGCTCATTCCCAAAGGGGATCGACCGTCGAGTGTGCTTTATTCAAAGAAATGGCATTGCTTTACAAAGTAAAAATCTTCCATCGGTTGACTTAATATTTGAAATCTGTATGTAGAATTATTTGGTTTAGATCAATTAAATGACTTGTTGCATGGCTGATTCCGGTTGTGACATGATATTAATTATTGTTATGGGCCTATAGTATACTTAATATATGTTTATTGAAATTTTGAAAATGCATTTAAATAACGGTTTGTGAAGTTATATACACTGACCATGCTGACTGGCTAGCATGGATGGCTCATTGGCTCCCCTGAAATTTGATCCTAACGACCCTCAGGCATTGGTGCTGATGGTGAGAGCACTGCTGCTACTGAATTACTCAAAGAATATAGTTTTTTCAGACGATGGGAAGTTAAAATGTATAATTATAGTAAATTTATAAAACAATATGGTGAAAAAGACTCTCATCATGCCCATTCTCCCATGCAGTCACATTATATGCCACATACACGTATATTTCAACGGCAAAGGTAGCACGATGACAAAAATGAGACGGAGATAACCTAAGCCCAGGATGGACCTAAGCACCCAACAAAAACTTTTTCATTATTTTTGTTGATTTCTTTACAGGATAAAGAACAGCAACTGAAATGCTACCCAAATGCTGGTCCGTTTGGATCATGTCCACAGGTCAGAACTGACCCCGGCAATTTCTCGTTGCGGTGTGAGCTACAACAAAATACCAGGCGGTGTCAGATGCAAGAACAGAGGGTAAGTCCAACGGATTGATCGCGTAGATGTGCCAAAAGAACCAGTTGTTGTAATTTGATCACAATAATAGTGTTATTATAAATTAACAAAATGCATTTTGCTAAATGACAAACGGTAAGGGAAGAAGTTTGTTAATTATAACAATTTCAGGCTTATAGGCTAACCGGGAGGCTAACACCTTCACGGGCTGCACTCAAGAAGAAAGTTTCGTAATTTAAAACACTAATCAGCGATATTTGTTTAATCAGCAATTACAATTTACATTGTTAATGACGATGATGTTAATGACGATGATGATGACAATGATGACGATAATGATGATGACGATGATGATGATGACGATGATGATGACGACGATGATGATGACAATGATGATGATGATGATGATGATGATGATGACGACGATGATTATGACAATGACGATGACAATGACGATTATGATGACGACGATGATTATGACAATGACGATGATGATGATGACGATGATGATGATGATATTTTTTTTCATTTTCCATACAGGTTAATGCAAGGTGTAAATACTACGAGATATGCGACCAGGCAGTAATTATATCGGGCGGCTGGAATAGGCAGACTACACATTACAGACATGCCCAGAACGTCCGCAATATCTACGGCATGCTTAGAGACCACGGCTTCAAACGACCAAACGTGAAAACATTCTTCGCTGATAATGGTGATATTTTAGGTAAATGTCTCGATAAATCATGTCATGATGCTCAATAAGTACATTCAAGGGAATATACCGGGTAATAGGGACAGAAAATATGCTCAAGTGCTTGAGCTCAAGAGGGTTAACTTGGAAATTTGAAGTTTGTGTGTTGCACAAATGTAATTTTTGAGCTTCGAAACAATGGAGGAGGTACACAAATGCTTTTCAGCATAATACCAAAATGAGTGAAAACTCACACCAGAAGAGTGAAATTTCACGAACCTGGGGTGAATTTTCACTATATTAGACTTAATACAAAAGTTTTGCATACATAGAACATTTACACTGTTAAAAATGTGCATTAAAATAACGGCGTTTTGACTGGCAGCTGGGACTCACAACAGTTAAAACGATTTTTTAACGTTATTTGCACGTTTTGGGTCCCTTTTTACAGTTATTTGCACGTTTCGAGTCCCGGCTAACAGTCAAAACGACGTTTTTAAAGAGCATTTTAACAGTGTACATGGACATATTTACTGCAAGTTTTTGCCATGCATGCTACTCTCTAAATTTGTTAGATTGAAATCATATAATTGGATTGCTATTAGGGACAAATCCAAGTTTAAAAGTTAAAAATTTAACTTCAAAATACATTGAAATATAAATCTATTAGATTAAATTTTTAAATCTATCCTCCATTTTAATCTAAGAAATTTAGAGAGTAAAGGGGTGCCAACATGTGCCATATACATGTATATACGCAATTATATTGTTTCTTCCTTTAAAAATTAATGTTGTAGATTTAGACATATTGCTAGCAAGAATGCATCATCATCATTATTTCTTAATTTGCATTTTCATTTGCTTTGCAATGTTTTAACTTAACAGCTCGACCATATTTTGTTTTTTGTTTGTTTGTTGCTTTATCTTCGTGTTGCTTTATAACTTTTGTGAGGCAATGATGCTACTTTTTTCTAGTTTGCTGTAGATATTTCTCGCTCGTAGTACTAGTTATACGCTACCTTGCTTAACGCTTTTTACCTAATTCCCCCTGCTTGATATTCCCATAGCAAGTCTTGTACAAAAAAGGCCACTTACATGCTTTTATATAGTATTTTGCCTTTTGTGTTAATTAAGCATTATTGTTTTAGATTTGTATTCATCAACTATGCTTTCAAACAGATCAACAAAAAATACTGAAAATCTATGCGACATGGATAATGTTATTAACATAAATATAAACATCACTGACGTTTATATATATTCAAACATATGCAGTTTACAAAATGTGCTTCAACTATTCATGTTTAGACTTTCATTTTTAACACATTTAAAAAAACAGAGGAAAATTAATGAAATACGACTTTTGCTTTATAACACGAACGTTTGCTATGTACATTGAACAAAATTGATTTACAAATTTAAACAAAAATAATTAATCAAAGTGTTTAAGTTTTTGTTACACTTTTTAAACAGGTTCAGTTTTTAGCTTATCATACACCAAACCACACAGAGAACCAACACTGTTTGCAAACCCCTAAATATTAAATTAGACACTTAAACATACCCAAACATTTTAATTCTAAATATGCTTTCATGTTTAATTTTAAGGTCTAAACAACATGTTTATTTCAAGCTGAAAATTAGCGCATTTAGTTCTTAAACATGGTGTTAAAGATCTTAAAATTAAACATGTGTACATTAGAATTTAGATGCTTGGGTGTGAGTTCGAGTGTTTGATTTTGTGTTAAAATGTTTGCAAAAATATTGCCTTGTACCTTTACTGTGTGATTGCTTAGCTAAATACTTTGAAGTGTTTAATTAACAAATGTAACAAAATTTTAAACGTTTTTGATATACAGTGCACGTTGCATAACCACATACTCTAGTAGATCTACTGTGCTTTGCCCTATTAACCCATTGCCGTTGCTTGCGATACTAACCGTAACCCTTTCTCCTTCCATCCGTTTCGGAACTTTTTCCTGATTAAGGTCTACCTTTAAATACAGTTGAGGATGACGAACAGAGTAGTCGGAATACGTACCCAGCCACGCAGAAAGTTGCTATCAGGAACCATATCAACGCGTTGTGTAGAGTGGAGAACTGCGTGGAGACACTAGTTCTGTACCTAAACAGCCCTTCAATGAACGACGGGACCAGTCTCTTATGGGACGCCGATAGAAATGGGATTGTAAGTATACTAAGGCCATCCATGGAGCTATTGCAGGGGTGTGATTCTTCAGGATTTTTACTGATTTCAGAATTTTTTATTTCCAAAATTTCCGCAACTTTATTTAATTTCAGCCCAATTCTAGGCGTTTTTGGTCAATCTCACGCAGTTTTTCAGGATTTTTTTACCCGCAAATTCAGGATTTTCCACAAAACTCAATCACACCCCTGCTATTGGTAATTAGCATTGCAAACACTAACATCAACAGAACAGATGGGTTTTCTAAAGCATTTGATATCTTTTTGCACGTTTTGCTGTACAAATCCGCCGGATTTTTATACAAATTTGCAGTTTGAATTTGATTTTGTGTAAATAATTTCGATACAAACAAAATCTAAAAGTACCTGAACCATTATATTATCATGATTTGGAGGGGCAGAATCTAATTAATCGTTTATGATAGTGTAGATTTTTAATACGAAGAAATGTTTATTCTGTGATAAAAGCAATATAGGTTTTGAAGATTCTTAGAAAGAATTCTGATAAAAGCAATATAGGTTTTGTAGATTCTTAGAACGAATTCCTAAACTCTGAAGTTCCTGCGACTCTCTTGTATGGAAACATTTAAAGGAACGGGTTCTTCTAAATTGAAAATGTTTCTAAAATCGTTTGAACTTGATCTATTCTTTTAGTTATAAGAACCCGAGCGGTTACTGTAAAATCTTTAAAGAAACATTGTAGAGTTTCTTTGAAGAATTTCAAGATTCCACAAAGACGAGCGATGCATTATCCTTTCTTGAACGTTTCTTGAAGAGGGGGGAGAGGGAAGCAGAAGGAGGAAGAGAGAGAGAGAAGAAAGAGAAAAATAGAGTGTGTTCGAGAGAGAGCAAGTAAATTTGACACCTGGCGCCATTATCACGGCTGAAACAGCCCGGGGTAACGGCATGCATGTAATAAGCGACACTAATTGTATTGTTTGATTTGCTATTCTGTCTAAATGAACATAATATTCGTAATTAATACAATGGAAGTAATATCTATAATTGCAAAAGTCTATGTTTGGAATTAATGCCCCAAATTAATAAATCAATATCTGATATACAGACAAGTAAGATATATACATTAACATTTTGGTAACGTGTGATGTTGTATTAAATCGCTATTTCGATATGCTAAACAGCCGGATATATCCGATTTTAATTACGTTGCAATAATTTAGCAACATATTGCAAACTTTTAACCAAAGGTTTTCTGCACCTGTAGTTCCTATATCAATGGACTTGGTTTTTTTTAGGGGTGGGATAGAAATACCTGGATGAATCTCAGGAAATACTGAACTTCGATTTACGTTTGCAAAATTAATTTTCTTCAAAATGTTTACAAGCACTGCCCAAATTTCGGTCGAAGTTAGGTCTTTTATTTTAAATGATCGTTACATAGTAAAGTTGGTTGCTTATATGACTAAACTGACATAGTCCTACAATTATTTTGATTTGTGAAAAAGGAAAAAAGGGGGACCGAAAGTGTGGATCCTGACTCTTTGTTAGGTTTATACAATGGTAACTATATACACTGTGTTCAGTGTTAGTCCAATAATTGTATGATTTGACCCCACATAAATTGCAACAGAAACAATATTGGTGTTAATATACTCTGAAATAGTCCAAAAATAATATATTAAAAGTCTACCAAAATCAACTTAGTGGAACATGTAGAAATAAGGGGGCAACGTTTGTACAGGGGTAAAAAATTAAAATTGTTCGAATTGATTTAAATGATGTACCAATTTATTGGGCTACTCCTAAGGTTTAAAAAAGGTATAGTTTGCCCTATCTACGCGTTATAGTTTTAGTACAATAGGCTCATAACAGTTCAAAGTCATCCTGGGGTAAAATTCATAGAATGGTCCGATTTTGATCGGACTGGTTGTAAACTTTAAATTTGTCCACTAAAAGTAAATGTAAATAGATTCTTTGTTGAACTTCTATTGAAGAATTACAGAGCTTATGACTAGTGACCTCCCATAGACCTGTAGCCCCCAGTCACATTTTGCGTTCCAATTATGCAACGAATATTATAGATGGTGCACAGTATATTTCGGGTTCTGTACCATTAGGAGGAAAATTCACACCTTTTTATAACGAAGGATATTATAACGAAAATTACCCCCCATGGACCTTGGAACTATTTTGACTCATAACTATTGAAACTACAACCTGCAGATATAGCAAACTATACCTTTTTTTATCCTAAAATTGTACCGAAAACACGTGGCCATACTTTCGACGCCATTTGAGACCTTCATATTGACCACTGTATAAACCTTACGGTTACCCCCTAAAAATATATGTTCCACTCCTTTGATTTTAGTAGACTTTTGATATGTTGTTTTTTAAAGGTATTCTTAATACAATTCTGTTGCAATTAGTGTTGGGTTAAGGCAGCATTCATTTTATTTTGACTGGCCTATGTAGGTTTGGCGTATCGTTGTGCTATAGGTTTATTGGCCGTGGTTAGGGTTTATGGCTATAGCTGTTAAGGATACAGTTATACGTTACAGTTAGTTCAAGGTAGGTACAGCAAGGTTACAGTTAGGATACAGTTAGGTTACAGTTAGAATACAATTAGGTTACAGTTAGGATACAGTTAGGTTACAGTTCGGATAAGTTAGGTACAGTTAGGATACAGTTAGGTTACAGTTAGAATACAATTAGGTTACAGTTAGGATACAGTTAGGTTACAGTTAGGATACAGTTGGGTTACAGTTAGAATAAGTTAGGTTACAGTTAGGTTACAGTTACAGTTAGGATATGTTAAGTTACAGTCAGAATACAGTTGGGTTACAGTTAGAATACAATTAGGTTACAGTTAGGATACAGTTAGGTTCAGTTAGTTATACATTTATATGATAATGGTTTAAGGATCTTCTTGTGCATAATTTCAATAAAACCGCGTATCAATTTGAAAATAAATTACTTATTGTGGTTTTCATACAGAACTTTATCAGTTTAGATGGTTCCGTAAGTTCAAGTCAAACACGCCCAAACCCGGACCATGGGTGACTCACAACTGCCCTACAAAACATTACCTTAACCAGTTAATCCTCATGACTTAATAATATGATAAACCCTATGGAGATAGAGCTAAAAGCAAATCGGGAACTTTTTTCTCTGTTCCGAATAAACACCATTTGGTACTATGCCTTCAGCTAGAAATCAGCATGGTGTGTATATAATCGGACTCCCTTCTGTCAAAAACGAAAACAAACAAGAGCTTTTATCGTTTACCGAAAACACCCTTAAAAGGGGTACGCTAGTTCGCTTCTTTTAACTTGCCTTCAACTTCATTGAGTAAATTAGTATAATAAGAATATAAACATATAATATTTAATTAAATTAGTAAGTAGTTCCTCGCTGGTTTGTTATATATACAACCACCGCGAGCACGATGAGTTATTATAACTTCGCCATTTAAGAACATAATTTACTAATCGAAATTATATACTCTTTTGCGATTATTGAGTATCTATCGTTTAGCTATGTGTCAGGAAATTAGCATCGAATCGAAAAATTTATAGTTTATCATTGAACTATATGAACTATATGGGAACAACTTTTTAAACAGCATTTTACAGTGTATAGCCTATACTTAAAACGGGTCCTCTGTTAACGACACAATTGACTAATTGACTAATTGCCAAAAACGTTAATAATTATATCTTCGTTTAGTAAAAAATGCAAAATTTCTGTAAAATTCTCGAGAATAAAGTTTTTTTAATTTCAATAACATAACCATTTCCTTAAGCTTAGGAAGTGATTTAGCATCGAAATTATGTCCTATCGTGGTATTTTTAGAACTTAAACACTTGGGAAACTTTGCATTTTTTTTTATTAAGAAAGGTTAATCGAACTCTATAAGTCGAGAAAAAAGGGGTTTTTTTTTAAAAGGAAATTTGTCTTTTCAAAAAGTGAAAATGGTAGATGCTTAATTATATAGGGTGATCAAAAATGCAGCCCATGAACACAAATTGACGTTGGCATGCATGGGTGTCATGGGCTACCCTTTTTTGGGTCACCCTGTACATCAATGACCAAATCTACAATATTATAAATACAATAAATTTTGATTTAACAGTGTAATTAACTTAACAATTTTCTTATTTCCCCCTCTATCCGTAGGCAAGCGAAGAGGAAACCTACTCGGCCGTCGAACTTCTTGAAGACCTTCAAACATGTTCCGCAAAGAGAGTTTATGTGATAGCCGATCAGAGCTTTTCTGGGTTTCTGGCAGAGGCACTAACAACATCTGATGACCATGCAAACATTGCTGTTTTCACTAGCGGTGGATCATCGGAGTACTCGTGGAATGACGAATTGACAAAATTTTGGGTCAATGCGAACCATACTTCACAGTGCACGGATCAGATCTTTGAGGTGAATATCTATTCCCTGTAGGCTCTGCTTATAACAAACTTTTGGAGTGTTCTGGAAATTGTGAATTGTGAGAACTTCGTATGTTGATTGAATTCAGACTTTGTTAGAGTGTTGGTAAAGTATTATAGTTACTATTATATTTGGTTTATGAGGTTGCCTTTAGACGCGGAGTTTAGAACTGTCGGCCGTGCTTTCACCAGGATCAGTTCATTCTTCATCACAGAGAAAACGCTGTTTAAAAAGTTTAAACAGTTGTATAAAAGTTTAAACAAGTTGTTTAACGGGTGAACATTGTTCAGTTCACCCGTTAAACAACTTGTTTAAACTTTTAAACAACTGTTTAAACTTTTAAACAACGTTTTCTCTGTGTATTCTTTTCTGAGACAATAGCCGTCATAAAAACAAAATAGCATACCCGTTGTAAAAACCTAATTAACCTTAAATAGATTACAAGGTGATAGGCATATTTTATTTAAAAATCTATTTTAACTTGTTTGATTGTATATTGATAGTCATTAAAATGTTTTTGCTTTAAGTTAAATTGAAAAATTCAAATTTTGATGAATATGAATAGAGAAAGAGAGAGAGAGAGATGAGACAGATGAGAAGAGCGGAGGGAGAGAGAAAAGGCGAGAGAGAGAGAGGAAGAGAAAGAGAGAGAGAGAGAGGGAGGGAGAGAGAGAGACATACGTTGTAAAACCGGTGTTTTTCACCAAATTTAAGCCCTGTCTTAGCAATAGATCCGTCTACAATAGAAGTCAAAGAAAGTGAACAATGATAACATGAATGCATCTGATGTCTTATCGGAAACTGGCTTTAAAGACATGACGTCTTACAAGATGAGTGTCTTGAATGAAAAATATGGACCGTGTGTGAGTTGTTTCTATAGAGATCGGACATTGACTGTTCTTTATATGGGAGGAGTAATATGTCTAACTGACTTCACCTATATGTCTATGCCAAAACACAAATTTACAGTGTGCATATAGTGTGTCTGTAATATTAAAGGTACCTTGGCACGCTAATATGTTTTATGCAAAAAAAAAAATCTTGAATAATACTGCTCTTTGATTTTGATTTACAGAATTATCAAGACAACTGACGATCGCTCCCTTATTGTCACTGAAGGTCATGTAACGGCAGAAAATACTACAATATTTGCGCCGCCTGCGACCTTTTGCCGTTTTACACGAGACACGAACTCAAAGTAAAATACATGGGTTGTCTCAGAAACTACCCATGGGCGTTGTGGTTTGTCGAAATTAGGCGGAACGCCGACGGAAGGACAAGATCATAAAACAAAATATATAGATTATAGATAATGGATATAAATATCGTATAAACAGAGGTTTACTATTTATAAAACTAGCTCTGGGTTGTTCATGGAGAGGATGAATGAAAAGGCGTTCTTTCCGTACATTTTGAGAATGGAGCCGTGAAACACAGGGAACTGTACGGCAGTGACTATACAGAAGACTTAATGGGATTGAAACCAGCAGAATTGTCATATATATACAACAATAACAACAACATAAGGAGGAAACCTGTTTTGCTTTTAAGAATTTCATATTTGTGGATATGTGTTAAGTTGTAATACTGGTGTTAGAGTAATATTTTTTGTTACTTATTCAGAATAAGTTACTTGTACTCAGAATTGCACCCATGAGTTTGTTACATACTTTTCACACTTATGCAAATTTTGAACTTGCATTTGAGAAAGTGTACTCGTATGTCTACCCAATTAATATTGTAGCGTGAGTGCTATGTGCTCAAGTAGACCTTCCTGCACATGTACTCGCACTCTAAATCGAAGTATTCAAACTCTTTATCATACTTATAGTCTCACATATGATTAAGTGTACCCACACTACACAGCAATAAGATCGAAGGCTTCTATTCAAATACTTCTACGGTACTTCTACCCATCATATTTGTATCAAAGTGTAACTTTTTGTACCTGTGTTTGTACTCATTACAAAACATTGACTCACGCTACAAAATGATTGTAGCGTGAACTCCCGATTCCTGAAAAAATACAGCACCATTTATTTTAAGTTTAAAGATATAACGTTTTAAAGGGTCGTGTAGCCATTTTGGAAACGTCACTGTCAACCTTTGTCAAACACTGCAGCCAAAATTGTAAAAACCAAGTTTTGTATTTGTTGATGTCTATCTGCACGTGTCAGCATGGCCAGAGTCTTGCTGGGGAAATTTATTTATGGGCCGCTTGGTTTTGGGCCGCTTCAGCCCCATGGACTGGATAGGCTAATAATACGTCAGCAGATCTTTGTTTGTTTTGTTTTGTTTTTTGTCCAATAGGCCAATTGTTTGGGCCAATAAAATTTCCAGTCGGACCCTGTTACCGCTTTATATTTCAATATGGCATAAAACACACTGAAAATGCTTACTTTTTGGCCATATTTTGACAAAATTTGACATTACTCAAAATTGTTAGTTATATCACCAAATATAGCACTCGCTGTATGATAGTGTCCAGTACGACTCCAGTCTCACACCTTGTATCTCATTTGTATTTTTTTTCAAATATTTAATGCCATGCATATTTCTCTGGAATCGGGAACAATGTTACTTAAACCACAACTTAATGTTGGTAGCGCCGGGTTAGCGCAAGAACGTTTATTCTATTTTGGTACGATTTTTTACAAAATCTTGACTCACATTATGATGGTTGTAGTGCAAGATCTTGATTTTAAACTTACACTCTGAGTTGTGATGCGAGTACTTATAGGTCAGCTAAGGTTGTGTATTTGAGGCTGAACTCACATTATTAAGGATTATGTGAAAGTTTAGTGATACTTTGGGTTGTGGTGTGAATACTTGAGGTTGTTACTCATAGGTGTTGTGTATTTTGTACTCAGAACAGATATTGTAGTTTGAGAAATTGTATTGATTGTTTTTCTTTATTCTTCTCAAGCTACAACGCAGTACTTGTCAAACCAAAAACTTATGTCTGTAGTATGAGAACTTGTTGAGTATTATGCTCAAACTCATACTACAACTTGTGAGTTCAAAATTGTGTGAGTAGACCCGTTTATAGTGAAACCCTGAATTTTCCTTCATCATCACAATCACAAACTTGTAGAAGTCTGAACTGGAGATTTGTTCTCACACTACATCTCACGAAACGTGAGATGATTTGTTAGTTCTCAGTTTTGGTGTTTGGTTTTGTTATCCTTTTAATCTTCATCGAAGCAATCGATGAATTTGTTCTGTATTAAGGCCTAATATATGGACTTTAATTTAACAGAGTTCTTGCTTACAAACTAAGGAAATACCTTGTATGATATATAAGTCTGTATATTGGCAAATATATTAAGATTGTATGGGACCACCAAGAAGTTAAAGTTCGGTGGGGTAAAAGATTATTTTTGTATAAAGTGAACAAATTTGTATAAATGAATATCTGTAAAATATTTGTGTCCCAAATAACAGGGCACTTGTAATTATGGTATATGCTGGTGTGCTTGTGCTGTTTAACGAATCATGTTAAGTCATTTATTAATCCAATATTATTGCTTTGAGATTCACATTATTCTGAGCACGGATTTCGCGTCTTCCGTCCGTCGCCATTCAGCACGCGCGATGATTGGTCAAGCCGTAAATGTATAGGCGGGGTTACTCAAGAAATTGGCCAATCACAATGCGTGGAGTTCTTCGACTACGCCGTGTCGACGCCAACATATTTATTTTCTTATTTCTGCCAATAACTATAACATTTTTACACTCCCTGATGGAAACACGCATACATGATATGCGATTTGGGGCACATGCGAACCAAAATTACAGTGTGACTTCATGCATCTTGATTTAAAAAAAAAAGCAATGCGTGGAATGCCCTATTACCGTAATACGTACCAATAAAGTAATGAATGGCACTATTTTATGTAAGAAATACCCAAGAAATCATTAATGATGAACAGGTATCATATATAGTTTAACAAATTTGGCTTCATCTTGTTGGTTTCAAGTGATTCCTGTTCTGTTATTTTGAATACTTTGACCGCATATTGAAATGTGTAAAGAGGATTTAACCAGTACTTTATTTGCAAAAGGAACGTACGGCTACCCCCAGGAAACCGATACTGAGAGATTCTGTTTGTTGGAATGGTGTCAAATCATTCTGAAAGTATGCATTTGTCGTTTGTGAAGATCAATGTATATGTTAATAAAAATGTATTTTTTTCACACATATACTAAAGGTGACATGTGCCGTATTTCAGTTGAAAACGTATGAAGAAATTGCGCGTTGCGTCTGAATGGGAGAATGCAACTCGTTGTACCAGTTAATAGGGCCTATTTTTTTAACATAGCCCCACGGGCATAGTCATCATGTTTACCGCCCCGTGCAATAACAGAATAAAGCCTGTCAAATTGGTTTGTTAAAATGCTGAAGCTTAACTCCGTGACGTCACAGGACATTAACCATGCATAATATTGCCAACCTTTTATATTAATTTCAATCAGACTGAGAAAAAATGCACAACACGCAAAAAAGAGAAGTTATACAGTACTTTATTTGCAAAAGGAACGTACGGCTACCCCCAGGAAACCGATACTGAGAGATTATGTTATTTGGAATGGTCAACATTTCTGAAAGTATGCATTTGTCGTTTGTGAAGATCAATGTATATGTTAATAAAAATGTATTTTTTTCACACATATACTAAAGGTGACATGTGCCGTATTTCAGTTGAAAACGTATGAAGAAATTGCGCGTTGCGTCTGAATGGGAGAATGCAACTCGTTGTACCAGTTAATAGGGCCTATTTTTTTAACATAGCCCCACGGGCATAGTCATCATGTTTACCGCCCCGTGCAATAACAGAATAAAGCCTGTCAAATTGGTTTGTTAAAATGCTGAAGCTTAACTCCGTGACGTCACAGGACATTAACCATGCATAATATTGCCAACCTTTTATATTAATTTCAATCAGACTGAGAAAAAATGCACAACACGCAAAAAAGAGAAGTTATACAGTACTTTATTTGCAATTCACATAATTTAAGCGACATTATGTCCATATGTTTATGAACAGTAAATTGCATTTAGCTTTATTATCAGTTTTTCACCGTTAAGTGTGACAGTGAAAATTTGGTGCATTTCCTGGCGAAATCGCTGCGCTGCAGATTCGTCATGTGACAACTTTCAACCAATCGGAGCTTAGGCTAGAAAAGTTAATTAGCGCTGATCTCAAAATTATAGCCTGGAATGGACCATTATTTTGGATTGGTGAATAGGTTGAAAATCATTTTGAAATGGCCGAAATGTCAACAACAAAGAATGCATTTTAAGAAGGGGCACTTCCAATTTGTTTAATTGGAGGGGTTTGAAGGCACTTTTAATTTAAAAGTTAATTTTAAGAGGTTGATTTCCACCCAGACACAGACCACACGGATTCCATTTTCGTCCGAAGCAAGGAAACCGAAATACGTAAAGCCAATCCGCTATCAGGCTGCGAACCGGTGTGAAAGCAGATATAGTCCGGCGGGAGCCACAGTCCGGGGCTTCATAGACGATAACGGAATAAAGCGTGAAACTAATGTTATGTGAAGAGTCAACTCAATCGATTGCCCTATTGTTCACCATTGTTCCCGGACTATGAGTACGCCGGACAATAATTACTTCTACACCGGTTTGCGAAACTTTGTTGCTGGGAGGTTAGGAAATTATACATTATTTTTGCGTCTGAAGAATTAAAAGGCTTATTTTGAAGCGTGTGAGTGATCATATTAAAAGATTTTATGTACAGCAAGCAGAATTTACTTTCTTCAAACAACGTTTCTTACAAAATTTGTGAAGACATGTACATTTTGCTCGCTTTATGGTTTGCCTATTTACACATTGGAAGGCAATGGTCATGGGACTTAGAGGGATTGTTAGCTCACCACCAAGGTAAACGAAAGCAATATTGACCGCTCAATAGCGGAGCGGCCGAGCCTTGCAAAGTGCTCTAGTTTTCGAGTTACCCCTCCCTACCGTACAACAAAACACAACCACCTTTATTTGAAGATAAATATATACGATTTAAGAAATGATGGTTGTGGTTGAAATATTTGGTGGCAGGGATGATTTCTATGCCGAAAAATGAAATTTGGGCTGCGAGTTAAGAGAAATTATTATTTTTTTTTAAGGTAAAAATATTACAATCTTATTTTTATGGTATCCTTTTTGTTATTGATATAGGTTTTATACATTGCATAATTAAGGGTTCAGGTAAGACTCGCTGTGGTGACATGTGATAAAAAGGATGTTTTTTTAGGAAAAGTGATTTTGGGGGTAAAATTCTAGACCCTTTATATATTGTATAAAACAGAAATCTATAATAAAAATGTCAGAGATTGATAGTATTGCATGATGATTAAAATTTGTTTTGCTAAGAAATTAATAAATCTTGATATTCTTAAGTTTTTAGCTCAAAAAACGTGATTTTTTGACCCAAAAACACCCCTGCCACCAAAGTTTTTGACCACAACCATCATTTTTTTAAATATTTATTACTATCTTTCGAATAGAAGTGGTTGCGTTTTGTTGTACCGAGGGGAGGGGTTGTCGACAATTTTGCTGTCCAAACCGCTCCACTACAATGCGAAATCTGTCATTTTAAAAAGGACATGCTGGCCGCTTATTAATATTGGATAAAAGTTTGCTAAAGGCAGCTTTAAGTGACAGTAATTGTTGATACAATGTTGATATTTTATTTTGATATAAAATCACTTTGCTCATGTTTGTAAAGAAAATAAATTAAAAAAAGTAACACTATATTGAATGAAGAGACTCATTTCTACCATAGTACTGCATGGATTTCCTAACGGAAGTGAACTGATATCCCCTTACGTGTCAAATTGTTCTTTTTAACGGAGATAGGGCGGTTTTGTTTTAGATATTATAATTTTCAAGATTTTAAATTTAAAAATGCTTTTCATTACGCTTTGAGAAAACATACATGCCGTAAATTCTCAGAAAGAAATTCATTAAAGAACGCCTGTAAAAGAATTACAACAGTATAATTTCCGTCAAAAAGATAATTTGACAAACTTTTCCAGGATTTTCGTTTCCAGGTTATAGTGGTTTATCTTCAATGTTTAACAATTTTGAACAGTTCTCCATTTTCATGCATGCAATTAAATTGTTTCCACAAATGATTGAAGCATGATTATATTTTTGTCGATTTGGATGGTTATAATGGTGTTTTATCAGTTGACAAAACTGATTCGATTTATTAAGTTGCAGTTGTGGTTGCATATGTTGCTCTAATGAGAGAATAAATACCAGAAAATACTCGTATGTGTTGTCTTTTGTTTTTGAAAACATGTGGTGCACTTTGGTTTCCTACAAAAGTGGATATGGGGGGAGGCATTATATAGGCCCCTTCAAATTACTTAATAGTTTCTCGTATAGTGGCCTCTGAAAGTGAGGAGGGAGGGTGGTTTTATTTGTTTGTTTTGTTACTAAATGACACTAAAATTGTATGGCCGTTTTCACGGATAGCTGATATTACCATCAACTTTCAACAGCAGCAGAAAAAATGATGAGGAGAGGCTTTTCATGTTTAAGTTTACAATGAATAGACCCCTAGAGGTATTTAAAAACCACATGAAAGTGGCTATTGATTAATAACACAATAAGGATATCATCCATCAAAATGTCAGGATTGAAATTTTAAAAATAAAAGAGAAGTTTGTCCGTATCCCAAAAGTGAGTGAGGAGAAAGGGCTACGAGAAATGATTTTGTTATGCGGCCTTATTTACGCCGGGTGGGAGGGGGTAGAGGAGTTGAGGGTAAATACGAAAATAATTTTGTAAGCGAAAGGGGAGAACATGAAAATTTTCATCAAGAGAAAATTTTGAACGGAAGCAAAGGGGAACGCGACATTTCCCCTGGCGTAAATTATGTTTGCTCCCTACCAAATAGACAAAACATTAATGCATTGGCGAAATGATTCAAATGCAAATTCAAATTTATTTCCATCAAAACAAAATAATTAAAAAATACATCAGATGGAGGAGGTACAAAAGAAAGCAAACGCCTATAAGACATTTTGTACCACCTTGACCATAAACCAACATTACTTAAAAACAAAAAGTTTTTGTGTTTTATTAAACAAAAATAAGACAAGCATGCAAGCAGTAGAAGTACAAGTGATTTAGTCCTAGTGACAAGTGATTTCAAAAATACCAATAAATGAATAGAGGTCTAGATGATAGCCTATAAATGCAATAACACATGATATTAGTAAAATTTAGAAATTACGAATTCAAAATATGAACTAATTTCCTTTTAAATTGGTTGATTGTTTTTGAATCTTTAACATGTCTTGGCAGTTCATTCCAAAATTTGGGGCCTGAATTTAAAACAGTTTTGTACGAAATATATGCAGCTGGTAATCGCATTTATTTCTAGTATCATTTGACTTATGGTTTGTAAACATTCCATCAAATGAATGTGGGAGCATATTATTGTTGTATTTGAACATGAAAATCCCTATTTCCTTTTTGTACATATTAAAATGTCCATGTTTTAGAAGGGGTCGGCCTATATGCATGATTCTAGCAGAACCTATGACGAAGCGAAACTCAATCAATGCACGCGAGGATCAAGTAAATGATACAACCCGAGAAAGTGCTAAGTGATATTATATAGAGGCTCGGAGAAACTATAGCGAGCATTGAATCAAATGAAGACGAAAAATACACGGACTCGAAAATGTCCAATACATTCAACTTTTTGAATAATGGGTTTGAAGGCGATAAATACGAGCTGTTTGAAATATTTCTTAAAGCACCTTTTTTGTAATTTATGTACCTTTTCAAGATATACTTTGTTAGCATTACCCCATAAAAGTAAACCATAGTTTAAAGATGGTATTAATATTAGTGAACAATATAATTATACAAAGCTATATTCCGGCAAAAAAACAAACAACATTTCACTTTGTTCAGTACACCAATATTTCTTGAACATAGTTTGCATACATTATCTATATGTTTTTTCCATGTTAAATTTTCGTCTATTGTGATTCCCAGAAACTTTGCTTCTTCAACCCGAGAAAGTTTGCAACCATCAAGAAATGCGACTGTGCCCTGTATTTAATCTCTAAACGTACAAGAGTGAAAAGTTTACTCCGAGGAAGCGAACATTGTAAAAGTAATAGTAAAAAAATCACTTTAAAAGAGTAAAGTTTCACTTGATAAGGAATGCTAATGTGACCAATCTAATTTAAAGAGTGATTACTGCAGGCAGTTCTTATTATACCGAGTGAAATTTCACTCTTTTGGAGTAATTTTCACTCTTGGGAGTGAATTTTACGAATTTCACTCCTCGAGAGTAAAATTTGCACTCTTTTACCTATTAGAGAATATAAGCTCCGATTTGGACATTGTCTCATCTGACGGTGTCCAGGATGTACGGTATAACAAGAATTACGCGGTGCGTAATTAAGATGCCCTTTAATCAGATTTTATTAAAAATATGCACATGAGCTCATTATTATTCATAACCTGTCAAAAAGTATACAACACCTCATCATGCATGTTCTATCACCGTGCTAGTTAGAAGTTCATACTAATCGGTTAAATCTGTAGAGTGGATTAAAGAATTTCTTGAAAATATGCAAATGAGCTCATTAATATTCATTACCTATTCAAAAAGTATACAGCACATGATTTTTTTTAAATAAGCAAATGAGCTTATTTACGTAGTCTCGCCATAAATAGTGAAGTGCGAAGTGAAACTTTGTGCAGACGATTGTGCACACGTTTTTCTAAGTCAAGAAAAAGCCATTTTACACGTCCATTTTAGGAATTGAAATGGACACAATCACATGATTTTGGTGAACATTTTTAAACCAGGTATCGGCAAGAAATGAAGGTCAAAATATGTATTTCTTTTCTTCGATCGATCAATTAACAAAATGTCTGTACTGACCCTAGTATATCACTGAGAATATTAATTAGTCAAAAAAGTGTCTTATTTGACTAATTAAATATTAGTCATGCACATTATTTTGTTATAATCCACAAAATAGTGCTAAAAAGTGTTTTGAATTAAAAAGAATGTTTTTTAAAGATTTTCGGATTAAATTTCATAATTGCAAATATTTCTACAACTTGAAAATTTGTACTTTTTAATTACTAGCCAATGTGTACTTAAATTCATCATTTTTGTGCTTGACTAACTAATTCTAGTCATTTGACGATTCTAAAGTCGTCTTTAATTAGTCAATTAATTTGTCATTTGACAAATTAAAATTCGTCAGTCATTAATTAGTCATTTTAAATGTAAATTTAGAATTAATGAAAATATTTTGTAATCATGAAAACTACTTTAAAATATGGGAAGGTTATCTTCCAGCATAGCAAACATGTTTCCAGCATTGAAGTACATTTTATGAATGATAAAACAAGTGATTTGCATGACTAATTTTTAGTTAGTCAAATAAGACACATTTTTGACTAATTAATATTCTCATATAGTCGACTATACTAGGGTCAGTGTTTTTAACCTGAAATTTGCTTGAATTTAGGGGTGGGATTATCATGGGATCTCCATCTTAACATAAAACATACGAGCATCATAATGTCAGCCTTTTCAGAGCTATAAACTTATTCCCCAGATATTTTTAAGATTCGAATTAAGTTTGTGATCAACAAATACCTGTAAATGAACTAAAGCATAGCTCAATTAAGAAAATCACAACAAGAGACTACCAAACCGTAATGATTGTTACCAAAAAGTCATGCAATCTATATTGATTTTCAGCAAATAACTTATGGTGGGATTATAATAGGATTTTCTACTATTCTTCAGATTCTTTCAAAACTGATGTGGGATTATAATCAAGCATAAGACTATACTCTAGTCAGTACGCTAATTCCATATCTCACATACAAGCAAGCACATCACGCCCGTCGCGAAAGGCGAAAACGTCCGTAATGCATTTACTTCTTGGTTCATATCTTCTTCTTATCCAAACACAGTGGTTCTCAAATATGATCCAGCCAGAGGTGTGTACCTGTACAATGTCTGGCTGCTTCACTGGATTCTGCAAGATCCTTGTCTGTGCATTGTTGCTCCAGCATTGGGCAGACCAAGAGTAGTTCCATTGTCTGTGGTGTTGTTCCACAATCACAGGTGTGATAGTGTCCTGATCTGCTTCCAGGTACCCCCACTTCTGCAAGGAAACATTAGATCGGCCGGTT
Organism: Ophioderma brevispina; assembly: GCA_023653785.1. Lineage (NCBI taxonomy): Eukaryota > Metazoa > Echinodermata > Ophiuroidea > Amphilepidida > Ophiodermatidae > Ophioderma > Ophioderma brevispina. The sequence goes on from JAMKCH010088321.1 coordinate 56,468, forward strand.
CTGGTTCTCAATCTGTTGAGACATCGCCATTCAGCCCATCAGGAGTCAGCTCCAGGTGGAAGATGCTCGCCAGGTTCAATACCAAAAGATGTTACTTGGTTGCCCAAGTAAGTCGTTCTTTCCACAAGGCGACTCCCTTAAACTCCTTAGAGACTGTTTCAAGGGGAGAAACTCTCCCTGGATTTAATGCGGTTAGTAACTGGTCTCTGTCCGGACATAGGTGCTTCACATACTTTGCAGTTATACGCTCTTGCATGCTCGAGCTCGCTACACTACGATGGATGTCTGGTGGAGCAATTCCTGCTAGGATGTTTAAGTTGTCCGTTGGCGAAGACATCCTGTGATAAGCCTGCAGGAGGCATTTAACGCTGGATCAAGCTTTTTGGCATGAGTTGATCTTTCACATACAGGGCAAGCATACTCTGCACATGAGTAGCACAGGGCAAATGCCGTCGATCTTAGCATGCTTAGGGTATGTAGGCGAGCACTCCATTTTTGTACCAGTGAGTTTGTTCACTATCAGTGATTTGCTAAATCGGAAAATCTAAAAATCATAAAAAATCGGATTTTTGCATATCTGTAACAAATATAGGTATGTTAAAATGTAAGTTTTAAGACCAAAAGCAACCTAATAAGGAAAAATCAGATATTTTGATCATTTTCGTACGGACACTTACTACAACACATAATTATTGAATGGAGAGTCATATCCTTGAACACTGCTGTTTTCTTCCTTTTCTGACAATTTTTCAGTTGGAAAATTGTCGTCCTTTTAACATATTCCTGCAAAATTCAAATGTTTTAATTCTTTCGGTTCACGTGGATCACTGATAGTGTTTTCAACTGACAGCAATTCTGCCAACGAATTGTTGTACAATTACCGTATATAGTGTAAAAAAATTGAGAGTATTTTTCACAGCGTATAAGATTGTCAACTTAATTGTGGAGGTTGAAATTGGCGATGAAGTCAAATGTTTTAATTGTTTTATTTACATTTGAATAATGGGCATTAATGACGATAAAACAATCGGAACCACCTGTTTCATCGAATAAGCAAAGTCAGCACAAACACAAACAATCATGTTTCCACTAAGAGAATTTAACCAATCCCTTTATACTTTTCACGTGAAAATGACAATTCAACCAATGAATTTCTCGAATGGCTATTAACAGAAATCACATTAAGAACATCTGAGAAAAAATGATAATATATAATATTAAAATTAAGACTGGCGCTTTTACTTGTTCCCTCGCCTCGTACGGACCATCAGGCGAGTTCTTACGCTGCTTCTTATAGGTTGTTTTCACCAAAGGTCTTGAACATAAAATAACAGCTTGAGAAGCGCGAAGAGCGAAGAACCTGGCGACCACGATGGCTTTGCCGCCACGCTACCTCGGCTGGGTTTTTTTACTCGCCGTTGTGCCGCTAACTATCGGTCATGAGTAAGTAAACTACTCCGAAACTACTGTTTTGTAATCCATAGCATGCATAAATACTTGACAAAGTTAAATATTTACTAAAAGTAGGCCACAAATGATACTATAGTCTAATCTTTAAACATTTTATTGATTTGCTGTGTTAGTTTTGTTGGTCTAAGCAGTTAAACTGCTGCTCAGTCACATTTGGTAAGGATCAAGCAATTTGTCTAACCATGCTAACCGACAGTAACTAACTTGAAAACATTCTACGCCTTAAAAAATCACAAAAGTTGTATTCTCATTTTGGCGCCAAAAATCAAGAAGATGGGTCGTTCGTCTGGACGGCTAGAATACCTTTTTTACATATTTTTTTACTTTTTCCTTACATGTACAAAAACTTGGAGGACAGGACAACGTGCAATTGCTGCATTTTTTTAGCGTGCACAGATTGATTTTATCTAGTTTTAGCCCGTATACTGTCGTTGAGGAATTATGTTCATAAATAAAATCTAGACTGATGGATTCCTTATAGATTCTAAGCTTTCGTATGATACTTTAATTGCCCCAAAAAACCTCCAAAACCTATGTATAATCAATTTGCAGTGGCGTCCCGAGGAAGTCGATCCAAGGGGAAAATTTCCATCGCGCAAAGTGTGCCATTAAAGGGCATCGCCGGATAAGGCATGAAGTCCTCTGTAATCATCATGCGGATGAAGTGCAATGAGTGCTATAAGATTTGGATTATATAACAGTCTTCTCACCAAACAAACTATGGAAGACAACACACTGGCCTCATCTTAGTGATAAAACATGGCCCAGACAAGTCACTTGAATTGACCACGCTATTTATACCATGAACAGGTTAACTCTATAGGCCCTATAGACATGATAGAGGTTGCTGTTTTTGGTAATTCCGTTTGGTGTTCATGCCCCCTCGTAGTCTTGTTCAAGACGCTCGGCTATGTCCCCTTTCCGAGGTACATCCCCGTATATAATATATCGCCAGCGAACTACCGTAAAGCAATAGTAATTTTGATCAAACGCATTGTCATATACTTAACAGTTGAAATCATGGCTATAGCTATTTTAGTATCCGGACAGGCAGCTCGGTCAGACAGCCTTGTTCAGATTGTACTGCCGGTTTTTATGTAGTGGGTAGAACCATCAGATTGTATTAAATACAGAATGAACAAGACGCGACGCTCCGCCTCGCTGTGAGCAATTCGTGGAAGTTAGCAATTTCTACTTGTGAACGGTAGTAATTCGTAATCGGGAGTGATTCGTGCACATAATATGGTATGAATAGATTTCTGAAGACCATTTTAATTTACAGTTTTTGCATGGGCACCGGCCTAAGGCCACTGGAGTTTGGTTGGGTGTGATGGGGGGGGGGAGATTTTGCATGGGCGCCGTGCTAATGCCAGGGGGTAGATTGCTGAATCATTTTATATCCCATGTGTAAGAGTTTGCATGGGCCTCATTAAGGCATTTCCTCGGCTGAAATCTTTCCTGTGAATAGCCAGTCACGAGAAAGACAGGACAAATAGAGGGGGAGGTGGCGTATTTATTGGCAATTAAACAAACATTCCCCTTATTGAAAGACCGACTTAAACAGGAAGGTAAGTGAGCAATATGGTGTCACTACTCTGAAGCGGAAGATATTTTTATTGGTTGCTATTATGGCCATAGACCTCTGGAGACAATCTTGAACTTTTAGAAAAAGTTTAAGTAAAATCAGCAAGAAGTCAACACCAATATATCCTTCTTGGTGGTGCCTGACTGTCCAAATATGACGTGGATACAACTGAAGGCATGGCGTGCTCCAGGAGAAGATTCAGGCTACGCAGATGACTATAGTATGGATCAACTAGTAAAATTTCCAACTCCCAGGCATGCAATTGAACCTGCAAACATCCTTGATTCTCTGCTTCACAACCAGACCTTCGTTTGTGATGACTTTCTATCCTCATACAACCCGCTTGCTGGATCATAGTATTTGTTAATGGTGGATGTCATACCAATTACCTCTGCCATCAAACCACCTAAAATGGTATTGCTGGAACAATTGGATGCAGAGGCCTAGAAACAGGATTCAGAGTGAATTCGCCAAAGATTTTCTTTAGAAACAATCCCGAAAAAAGGAGTGTGAACGAAAATTGGAAACTGTTTAAAGATACCATTACCACTCTTGTTTCGAAGCTGTTCCGATGAAACAAGTCAAGGGGAAAACAACAGCCCCATGGTTTCCGCCTAAACAACAAAAGAACTGTTTAGAAAGAAAGAGAGATACTATTAAAAATGCTACGAATGAAGGGAGTGAACAGCAGTTGAGCTTTCAGAAAAATTCGTCGTGAAGTTGACAGGGCACCGGAAAGGGCCCGGATGGAGTACATTTCTGATTTATCTAACTCAGAAAGACACAACGAGATTTTGGATCTTCATCAGACACGTAAAAAGATAATGAATGTGGGCACAAGACGTTACCAATAACAATGACACTCATTACAATGACCAAACCCAGGCCGCCAAGCTGGCTGATCAATTTCAGAGTGTTTTTCCCCCTCGAACGAATCCAATTCTGGGCCAACGTTTACCACAAGTAATCTTTCCCGTGATATGCCATAAATAATATCTCTGTGAAGGTGTTCAGAAACTGCTGGTATTTTGAAGACACAATCAGCCTCGGACCCGCTTAGATACAAATGCTGCACTAAGATCGCTGCGAAGGAATTAGCTCCTGTACTCTCCTGTACTCCTACATCTTCCAACAGAGTCTGACGTGGTGTCTGTTTGCAACACTCATTGAACCATAATTGCCCGGTCATTTTATGCAGCACCTTACCAATCAAAAATATTCTCTCTATACACTGTGATACCCAGCTTATCACTACCATACATGACTTACATCCAACCACGACAGAAGTGAACGACTGATAGTTGGAGTCTTGGACTTCAGCAAGGCCTTGATGTCGTTCCTCATCAGAGACTACTCCGGAAGCTTAATTTCTACGGTATCAGAAATAAGACCTTCAGTGGATTCAGTCATTCCTTACTCACCGGTTCCAAAGAGTGTTGTAATGGAAAAACATCTCCATGGATCCTGTCCGCAGTGGAGTACCGCCAAGGAGTGTTCTAGGTCCACACCTCTTTCATTATTTTCATCAATGATATCACTGATTGCGTCAAGGCTAACCAACCACCATATAAGTTGCCGATTATTGCATTATGTCAGCCATTACAATCTCCAGAAGAAGCAAAATCCTTTCAAAATGATTTGGATAGTCTTGTTAACTGGTCCAAACATGTGGGATGAAATTTAATGCATCTAAGTGTAAAGTTCTGAGAATATCAAGAAAGATGCAACCAGGTGCGCCGATTATCCCTATACAATGCTTGGGGAACCATTAGAAGAATTCCAGGAGACAAGTATCTTGTAGTCAGATCCTGCAACACTTGAGGAGGGAAAGCAACTCCAGCAAGCTGCAGCAAAAGCCTCAAATGCTACTTCACTCAACGTAATTTCCACCACTGTTTCCCAAGACTGTAAAGAAAATTGTAATCTTCATCCCCTCACCTTGAATATGCCTCATCAGCCTGGAATCCGGGTACCCAGGCGAATAAAGGGAAAATCCTCCAGCGGTGCAAACGTCGGCCGCCAGATTCCGGACAAGGCGAATACAGAAACAACAGCGTTAGTGATATTTACAAGAATCTGATGGGAACCCTTGAAAAGACGTCAGGGTCCCGTCCTCATTACATTTCAGAAGTGATCATGGGCGAAATAGACACTAATCCCGATAACTATACAATACCCAAAGTTAGCAGAACAGACGCTCACATAAACATGACAAACACGTTCCAGATAATTCAATCATACATCCACGCCCCATCAACAGTCTTCTTTCCTGAAGTTTATCTCTGCCTGGAACAGCTACCCCAGCTGCTGTCGACTACCTCAACACCAACCAACCTTTAAGACCCATATTAAGACTCTCGACTTTCCTCATATAAATACTTAAATGCCGTCCAGCTCTCGTCAACCTCCAGTAATTTTCCCTGGAGGAAGTCTTCAGGAGGTTATATTATACAAGGTACAAGGTTGACAAGGCCTCGTGGTGGTGGTGGTGTGTGTCCATGGCGTGGGGCGGGGGGGGGGGGTCACCCAATTATACTGGGGATGGTACCTCGGAAAAGGGGACATAGCCGAGCGTCTTTAACAAGTACCTTGCTTAATCCGGCGATTCCTTTTCATTGACGGGAAATTTTTGCATTAGGTGTGTGAACTCGTTGTCACATGGTCAAAACTTTTGGGGGGCTCTGCCTTGCATAAGCTGAATATTCTTGTAGTCCTTTAGTGAATTGGAAAATGTTGGCTCGCGATATTTGCCTATTTTTTGCGAAAAATTTCAGAATGGTGAAAGTGGCACTTCTTTATACCAAACGATGTCGTCATTTTTGGTACCAAAATTGGCTCAAAGGTTCTTGATATCACAGAAGGCTGAAAAGCAACACATATTGGTTGCTGTATTCGTCGTATGTCGCGATGTTTTTCGTTCCTCGATAGAAGTTTATTGAGGTCTCTAAGTATTTTTGACATTTGGGTAATTACGATCACTCGATTTCTGATGTCATAAAACACAATTAAACCTTACAAATCACGACAACAATCTTAAAATCGTTTATAAACAGATGCGCTAATACTCTTCAGAATAAATTGCAAAAAACATTAAGTTTTGATTGCATTTTTCTGTGCGCACATGTCAAGTTATTGATTATGATGATACTTTTAACTATCTGGTAAATTTAAAAATTGAAGCTAACATTAAAATGTATATTAAAATCGGGTTTCAAGAATCGTGTACCCTCGTCTTCCGAAGGGGTGGTTACTTCTATTTTTTTGTCGTATTGAAACCCTTTTCTTCGGCGCCAAATGAGTTCATGTTATTGTTAATTGACATTTTACACTCATTTTTATATAAAAAATGTTATACTTATAATACTTATAATGTTATCCCAAAGTGATGAATAAGGGGTGGCAATCACTCCCTTCGGTCGGGAGAGAAGTATACGACCAGTACGACACAGGAGATAGCTACAATCCTCCTCTTTCCATTGATACCAAAATGAGTACCAACATGCCTAACATTACGTCAGCATGACGTCATAAAGTGCATGTCAGGAAAACTGGCAATTTCCATAGCCACACATTGGAGTAAAGAAGAAAATACAAGTTTTCACCAAAACAGTTAAGAATGTCCAATTTTCATGCGGTTTTTTGACTCTACATGATGGGAATGGCTAGTTTTACACACACAAAGCGTTTAAGTGCTCTAATAATGTTTTTGAGCCGTTAAAATGGCAAACTAAAAATATCCCCCATAGCCAGTATTTTCATACTTTTCTTAACTTATGACGTCAAACTCAAAGTGATGTCATAATGGGAATGTTGGTACTTATTTTATTACCAATGGAAAGAAGAAACTCTAAGCTATGCTATGGTACCAAATTTATAGGAATCGAATGTTGAGTAACGAAAATTACAGGGGGTGGCAACCACCCCCTTTGGGATTTTTTTAAACAAAAAATCCTCAGATAGACAAGGGTTAAGGGACATAATGGCATGAAAAAAAATTGACATATGAAAAGGACCCTTACTGAAATCACTTCCACGAGTTTGAAAAAAATTTGGATGTTTACATTCTGTAAAAACAGTAAAAAACAGGAAGAGTTCCGGGGGGGAGGTGGCAGTTTGTGGCAATTTCTGGAACAAGGATGCTGACATAACTGCCAGCATTTACCAAACTTGAAAAGCATGTTGTCATCGGCTCACAGACCACTGCTATTGTATATGTGCTAATCCCGGCTAATCCACCTTTCACTACTTGCCAGATCAATATCTTACTACAAGCCTAAAGTTCAATGCCTGAATCCCGGTGTGAAAGCAGATATAGTCCGGTGGGAGCCATAGTCCGGGGTTCCATAGACGATAACGGAATAAAGCGTGAAACGAATGTTGTGTAAAGAGTCAACTGAATCGATTGCCCTATTGTTCACCATTGTTCCCGGACTATGAGTACGCCGGACAATGGTTACTTCTACACCGGTCTGAATGCTTTTGAATTGTGTCGCAAAACATGCTAGATACACTGTAAATTCTGTCAGGGATGTGAACACTTTGCTTTTCTGTTCCAGAAATTGGCACAAACTGCCACCTCCCCCTGGAACTCTTCCTGTTTTTACTGCTTTTACAGAATGTAAACATCCAAATTGTTTTCAAACTCGTGGAAGTGAGTTCAGTAAGGGTCCTTTTCATTATGTCATTTTTTTATGCCATTATGTCCCTTTAAGTAGGCCATGCTCTACCTACAAGGGGGGTGGCATTTTGGCAAGCCATTTGCAAATGTCCTCTTCCGATGTATGTATCTTGCAAATCCTCGACAAGAAAGTCACTAATCTATAGGGTCTATATATAAAATACTTATTCTCAACTTATTTCATGCTCATAAGAAAAAGATGCGAAAGATATTCTAAACGCACGCGGTAGTTTTTGACCACCACCCATGCTCCAGGAGCAGGTCTCCATCACTAACCTCAAAGGGTAGCTATTGAGTTTTCTTATCTTTTTTGGACTTAGAATTTTTCCCTCTAACCTGAAAAAATAATGAAAATTTTATATATTTTAAAAGAAGCAGTAGCGAAATTCGA
>JAMKCH010088322.1:2108-16870 GCA_023653785.1 Ophioderma brevispina
TTTGGTAAACAAGTAATTACCTGAAGTATGATTATTTTTCTCTGGAAACTGATGAAAACATACGATCCTTCTTTGGAAACTCCTCACATAAAGGACAATATTTGGAGCAGAAAAAGTAAACAATTCTTAACACTGTAACAACTCTAACATAGATTTTTCAATCTAATTTATCAATAGAAGAATGCCCTTTAATTCTAATGACCAGTTTTAGACAAACATTACATGAACATAATCAAGGCAGTCCATCCTCCAGAGGACCTCTATGTGCTCTCAAATTATTTATTTCCCTTGATAATCCTTTTTTTTCAAAAACACTAGGAAAATTAAGTATTTGCCCTTTAAAAACAACTTTCCACCAACGTGGGGTGATTTTGTATGGTGTATATTCAAAATTAGCACCCTCAAATTCACTTAAAGCACTTCCTAAACCTTTTAGTCATATGGGCATTGTTTGATAGTGCTATTTAAAAATAAAGGCAATCGGTAATTCCCCTTTAAAATCCGCTTTCCACCAATGTGGTGATTTTGTATGGTGTTTATTTGAAATCAACACCCTCAAATTGACATAAAACACTTCTTAAACCTTTCAGACAAATAAGTGGATATTGCGCATGGTTTGATAACGCTATATTAACAAATAAGGAAAATCGGGTAATTTCCCTTTAAAAATCCACTTTTCATTAAAGTGGTGATTTTTAAGGTGTATTTTTGAAATCAGCACCCTGAAATTGACATAAAACACTTATTAAACCCTTTAGTCAAATTAGTGGATCTTGCAAATGGTGTCATAAAGCTATATTTTAAAAAAATCAGGAAAATCGGGTAATGCCCCTTTAAAATCCACTTTCCACCAACTTGACAATTTTGCATGGTGCATATTCGGAATCAGCATCCTCGAATTGTCCAAAAACACTTCTCAAACCTTTTAGTGTATCTTGAGTAGGGTTCCCTCAAATATGCCACCCATGGATCCCCTACTATACCTTGGAATAAGTCGATCAGTAATCAGTAATTATTCAATCATTAATCAGAAAGCTTAGACCCGGTGTAATCTACGCCTCTATTGTCTGTTCAATTAACTTAGATGTCCGGTTTTTATTAATTATTTCCAAAAATATACGCATTCGAAAAAAATCACGGAAGAAAAGTTGTTATTCATCATTGGACCCAACAAGATCCTTGGGTTCCAACTTGAAAACATATTTCTTCTTTGGATTTTTATTCAATTTACCCTGATTTCTATTGGCAAACGACAATAAACTGGGTCCAGGTGAATGTTGACTTTTGACCCTGAAACTTTGCTGGCAGACCCATTTACGAATTAAGGGCGCTTCAAAAGCGTTCATACGAACAATTCTTGATTCGTGGACCTTGCTTTGAGTTCAGGTGTTTGCGCGTGCAAGAATGCATGGGCATATAAATACATCGTTGAAATACTGATACTTTTAATAGAGGCCCTGTCTGTTTTATTCAATTGGTTATGAACAAAAGAATCATGCAGCTCTCCTGCATGGAATGCCATCCATTCAAGTTAATGCTGTGCGGAACCGTGGATATCATCTGGCTTGTATTGCAAGAATTCACTGCAAATAACAACAATTCGGATTTGATCCTGTTGAACAAAGATGGCATTATTTATTTCATACCAGTGGCGGACCATATTGATCGTGAATCACATCCATCCTCCGACAACAACTTTAACTCCCGGCTTTAACTACCTACAAAGTGGAGTCAATGGAGCCTTCCACAAATCGTAATTACTAACGGTACCAAACCTTTATTCGCTCATTTTCAAAACGAGGTGAACTACCCAGATTTCAATAGATTTGAAGGTTTAAAATGTCCCAATCCTTTTGTCATGTAAAAAACATCTTAGGTCCAAAGATACCCAAAAACTTTCTTTTCGTGATTAATTTCGAAAGTGCGTATTTTTTAAAATAATTAATAAAAACCAGACATCTAAGCTAATTGAACAGACAGTAATATACAATTACTGTTGTGTAGGCAATCCATTGTATAGAGATCAGTGGTTACAGTGTGCCGACTGCGATAAACTATAAATATTACGCGACCCCTTTTAAAATGTCCAAGTTTTCATGGATTGTTAGTGTTTAGGCCAACTAAAACCTTTGTTAATCACAAAATGATATCTAAAACACCCCTCTTTACATTTTTCTCAAATCACTGAGGTTTTAAAAAGTGTTTTTTTTTTTTTGCAATAAAGATTCCTAAACAAACTTCGCTCCTATCTTTTGTGTGCTCAACCGTAGTTCACAAGGATGAGGCTTGTGGCAAACTTGCTGAAGTCACGTGATATATTTTCGCTGGCTTCTGTTTCGGTATTGCACGCGGCGTTGTAAATATACCACAGGGAATAAACATGGCAGCGTCCATGATTGCTGTACAGTTGTGTACATTTGTCGGAATAAATCTGGATTTTCCGCAAGGAATACTCCAATGGCCATGAAAAACATGGTACGTTTTATTTAGGGATATTTCATTATATATGTGCCGATAGATTCATACATCACTTTAAATGTGATTGTAATTAGACTGAACAAAATTCGCGCGAAGCGCGCGGAAATTTACCATTTTTAAACTAAATTGGTAAAATATGAGGTTATTTTTGGTCAAAAACGCATGAACGGGCATCAACATTGGAGGGATGATCGTATTGACCATCCACTTCAATAAAATATTGGGGGATCTCCCCCCGGATTTACGCCTATGACGTTGAATGTGTTTTATTTACATATCAACCATAATTTGGTCATGGAATGATATCGTGTGAATTAAATGTATCTTTATAAAAAAATAAGTAAAAGATATCTTAATATTCATTTATTATAAGGATTAATTTTCAGTCAGACAAAACACTCAAGGATAACGAAATAAACTAAACAAATAGGAGCATATTTCTTGAATTTTTGGTAAGCTCTCTAAAGCTCTGATAATGTCATCAGTTGAAATTTTTATTGATTAAACATTTTTATAACTCACTATTCTTTCGCAGTACAATATGTTTGTGTGCTTACTCTGCAGAAACGTAAGAAGTGTTGTTGGCAACATTATTTTTCCCGTAATAGGTATTGAATACTTAAATGTTTAAAACATAAAATTTTGAGACATTATTTTTTGGGTGTGTCCTATCTCCAAAGTGCACTGTAATTCATGAAAATCGAACTAATACATTTGAAAGCATTCCAAGTATGCAAAAATCCAGTTTCGAAAAAAAATGGGGGCACACCTTTCTAGAAATGCCCTCATGTCTCTATAAAGAGCATGTAGGCCTACTCGTTATTGCGTACATAAATTATAGCGAAATACGTGTATCATAATAAACACATTGCAGTCCAGTGACAGGTATGGTAGATCGGAGTAATAAATAATATATGGACACATGGACACTCCTAAACTTGGGCTTGTATAGAGCACCCTAAAGAACAGCACTATGTAACTTGAATTCAGACGCAAACAGGTATATAGCTATATGAAAATAATATTTTCAGTAATTTTTGTCTTCAATCTTTCTCCTAATTTCAGGGTGGCATTCTTAAAGTGACATTTAGAGATTCGACGGTAATCCTTCTGTTTGCCTACAAACGACCAGAAACAACCTATGCTGAAAATTCCAATTAATTACAAGATTCCATTGTAATTACTGTTTGTAGAATTCAGATTACCATGCAAAGGCCACTCTTTTTCGTCCGGATACTAAAACAGCTCTAGTTTCATAATAAAATATATTTAGCTTAATCAATTGAGTTGTTTGTTAATTAGGCGATCTGCAATAAGTACAGGCAAAAAAAATAATCTTCTTGTAAAAATTGATGGCGCTCCTCCCACCCTCCCTTCCAATTCTCAGATTGTCCCTTTAAACATCCATATCTTCTGTTAAGACTCGGTTGGCGGGTGTTACAATGGCACCATAATCATTAGCACTCACAACCAACATTTATCACCACATGTACCAGATATCCAGCCAACATCTAGACCTAATTGTAAATGTGGTGTGTGGTAATGTGGCCATTTGCTATTAGTAAGGGTCCACGTTGCCCCCGGGGCCAAATGGCGAGTTATAACCACGGCACATTACAAACAATGGGTTGTCCATATTCCCCCACCATGTGGAGTAATTTAGATAATTTGACAAATTACTTGAAAGAACATATTACCTGCTATTTTGTCAGCGGTAAATGGGTATCTTTTTGTATACTTACCTATGCACAAAGGGTACCACTTATAAAATATTAAAGAGTGAAATAGTTGTTTTAAAAATGGGATCCGGAATTACACCCAATTTCCGAAGTTTAAATTTAGAACCACGCTTGCAGGTCACAGTGCTTGCCCCCATCTTGGAAGTGACGCGTATGTAAGGCTATCAAGACCCCATTTTATAGTATCGTTGTCATCGAAAGACCCCATATTTTGTGAAAATATCACCCAAAGACCCCATATGAAAATTTTGCCACTGTCAATCAAAGACCCTTATTTTGGGGAGAAAATTTTTATCCAAAGACCTCTATTTTTTAGAAAATTTTGCAAATATCTTACCCAAAGACCACATATTTTGGAAAATTTTGCAAATTTGTCACTCGGAAAACCCCTATTTTGTGGCAATATCTCTATTTTTTCAGTCCTTTGTCACCGAATGCCCCTGGGTTTGGAAGCGCGAGCCTTACGCCCATATCCATTTCATATGTGAGTGCCCCGGGCTCTTGCAGGTTTATCGGTTTCTGAAAAACTTTTGTCATGTTTGTAGGCTATAACTACCAGGTTGATTATGTCACTCTGCTTCACTAGACAGCCCGTGTCCTCGTATAGTAAATTGGGACTCTTTACAACGTGATATAGCGTGCAACATTTAGGGTTTTATTTCCTTCCCTTTTCCTTTGACTTAATACAAAACAAAGAATTGAGGCCTACATACCATAGTAAACATCCACATTGTTGTTCTGATATTGCTTATGACTTGATTTGAACTACACTATTGTACCATTTACAGTACGGTTAAAACGCTCCACGGAAATACTCCACCGCCTCCATCGTGGACAACTGTACTATGTTATTGTTTTCTACAAGGTAAATTTGACTAATTTAAAACCTTGTTTTACTTAAACGTTTTAGAAACAAATTCTACTTGTACAAGGCAATACCGCCGGGATAACTGATCGCAGAATATTGCCATTTTCGGCTCGATGAGGCTCTTACAAAAGAAAAGAAATTTCAATCTTTAAGATGAGGGAAGATTCATGAGTCAAATCTGAACAAGATCGAATATAAAGTTGACTTTCAATCTTTCGAGATCCTTCTTTGCATCCCCGTCTTAAAGAATGAAATATGGTAAAAGATCATCAATCTGTTAAGATTGATATAGTCAGTTTATAAAGATCGAATATTCAATCTATAAGGTTGAAACTTTTTAAGACCCTTCCCATATCTCCGTCTTAAAGATTAAATCTCAATATTGTCTTTTAATAGAAGCATGATATACCATGTATACAGCTCTAGATAGAAAGGCTGTGTCGTGATCTTCATCTTGATATAGGACTCTAAATACGACCAACAGAAACAAGTCATGAAGCTAGTATATAGTAATGAGATTGACTTTAGTTTGACCTTCTCAATAAGTTCACGAAAACTGGGATGATATATCCATAGATAACAATCTTTTTTCATTCAAGCGTACTCATACTCTTTTGTAATCGACTTACAAGAGTTGTTTTTCATTTTTGAATTTCCTGATTTGAATCATAACGAATACAAATGTTGTAAAGATATGTCTGTGTAAGTATTATTCAAAATGCAGATGCGAAATAAAACCAAATAAAACCCGAAGTCTAAAAGTCTAGGCTAGTAACAAGCTACTTACAGTAACGGAAATCTATATCAAGGCAGGCCGCTCAACACGCGTAACGCTCCAAACCAACAAACGGAGGCAGTTTATTCCATACTATTCCAATCATTGAATGATCAACAGACAAAATGGGAAAACATTTATATTACAGGCCTCCTTAAACTTAACCATCTGCACTGTAATAGCTTATAATGTAAATACCTTGGCATTACATTCACTACTCTTATTTTTTAACAGCTCATAACCTATAGTCGCGATATCAGCCTACCATATAATGATGATGAGCCTTACGCGTGGATATATCATCATCAGCTAGGGAAGATGGCGTATAGAGTGTTTTACGTATCAGATGCATGCCACACCGAAGTCTCTTGACCACACATCAAAACATTCGTAGAACAATATGAGGTAAAATGTTAAAAAAATGAAATTGCATGTTTGACAACATGTAAACTAGAAAAAAGTGAAATACATAAGTTCATCTGTTTTCCGTCACGGTGAAATTGAATGCTCCCTGACCTTGGCCCATAATATGTTGAGTTGTTGAAAAGTGATATGGAAACAACAGACGGTTGATATCATTAAATATGTATTATTTCAACATGTTGTCTAAATGTCTGTTACTATTGTTCGAGAAATCATTCAGGACTATTAAGAGTTGCTACATTGAGTATAGATTAATTTGAAGTTGTATAGTGTTGCCAGTGTTCTTGCAAACGCTAATTGCCACACATAATGTATATACATTTGTAATGATGTCACGTTATTTTGAAAATATTATAAGATATCTCTTTGCTTCGTTCCAGTCCCATGTTTTTTCCTATACAGTGTTCAGTTTATTTCGGAATATGGGTCAAACAAGCCTAAATTTTGAGATGGCTTCCAGTATGAAAAACCACTGACTTTTGTTATAGCATATAGAGAATCTATTATCATGGTAGTTGAAATGATATCGTGTTCTTTGGATGAAATTGAACAATTTTCCCACTTCGTGACCTTCGTGTATACTGAACTCTCGAAAATACATTTGCAAAAATCCCGGGGGTGGTTCAGTCTCAAGTTTGGTTTGGGTAGGGACGTGCCTCCGAGAGTCTGGAAGTAGGACCCATAGCTATACCATTTTTTGCCAAAAAAGGGGCCATAACTATACCAGAGATGCAAATTTTGGGCCAAATTTAACCCAAATTTGCCATTTTTCCTCAAAATTTCGACATTTTAAGCAAATTTGGACAATTTTGGCTTCAGATTGAGGAATTTTGACTAATTTTCCAACGATTTTTAGAAAATTTTGGCTTCCGATTGAGAACATTTTACTAATTTTCCAATAAATTTGAGAACATTTTTGAAAAACGACCCATTGCCATACCAAAATTGGCATGAAAAAGGGTCATTGCTATACCAGAAGGCTGAAAATGAGACCTTGCAACTTCATGAACTAAAAAGGTTTCTTGTTAATGCTGACAGCATCATGTCACGTAAACAAAATGACTCTGAAATCTGGACCCATATTAAATAGCTACGTTTGCCAACCTCTCTTACTGACCTAATCGGATCAACAGAAGGGACTGACAACAATGTTCTTTTTGACTTTTGGACACACCACCTCCCGCGAATGGTTCTTTAGGCATGTTCCGCCATGGCTTCGAAGCGCAAACATCAGCAGCGGGAAACCTACTTTGCCAAAGCCATTGTCTTTGGCAGTGTAGCCAGAATTGTTCCAAACTCGCCCTATTTGTCCGTTTGAACGTTGTCCTTTGAACCCTCGCGTGGGAAATTCAGTGATCAGAAAAAGAGAAATCGAGATTATATTTCATATAAAATTAAGTAGCATCAAAATTAATTATAGATTGGAAGTCCATTTATTAAACTACTTTTAAGTGAACAAATTATTTAAATTGCTTTACTCGTTACACTTTTATCACTATTTAAACTAAATCACCCTAAATCAGTTTCGTCGGAAAATGCGAGTTATTGCGTGTTCTGACTGTTTGGAACAGCAAAGAAATACTTGATTTAACGTTTAACAACTGCACACAATATCTTTATTAACAACCTGGGCACTCGGCCACCTATGATACAATCTGATTGGCTCATTATAGGACAAACATGAGATAGATCTCTGAGTAACCAATCAAAGTAGTGCTTCTATAGCTCTGTGTAACATACCACCATTCTTAGTATCTCTGATTTGTTCAATACATGATAATATTACCTTCCAAGTGGCTAATCAAAATAGTGCTTAGATATGGCAAGCCGTTTGGTCAACTAATATTTGACCAAACGGCTTGCCATACTTAGATGTCGATTTTTAGACAGGTATAAGTGTACAGGGGATTAACAACCTAGCTTCGTTAAGCTAAGGTTTTAATTCACTTTATACGCTTAACATTTAACTTTGTAACTTGCAACTAAGATTTTATCGCTGGTGATATCAGAAGACGGAACGAGTTCCATTATGTAGCCCCCTTAAAGTTCTATAGGAAACAAATTATTTTTATTTATGGCCTAACACCTACAAATACCCTAACCCTACGGCCAAAAATAAAACAAAATAAAGTATTTGTTACACGTAGAACTTTGAATGGAGTACACATGAAACTTAAACCATTAAACACTGGTAACGACCCTTTTTTGAAACGCATTTTGGACAAACCTGATTATAGGGTGATTTTGTTCAAATAATGAGAAAATTGTAACGGCTACAACATTTGAAATAATTTTCTCACTTGAAGTTTAATAAATGGGTTTTCACGTCATAATTAAATTTGGTTCTTCGAAGTTTTCATTTGAAATATAATATTTATTAGTTTGGGGTTTCACTTTTTTACTTGCCCCTGTAGTTAATACGACTAAGTTCCATAAGTTGAAAATAAACCCCAAACAACTTTCACTAATGTGAAGTGAAAATTCAAGTTCAAGGGCGTTTTCTCAAATTTGAAAACATTCAAATAAAAACATCTTTTATGATAACACTGAAACATTTGAACAAGGGCGTATAAACACTGAAATATTTGAACAAGGGCTCAGGCGTATATTTGTATCCTCTACCAGTCTAAATGCTCTCTGGAATACGACAGTTGAAAGATTTGCGTCTATATAAACTTGGAATATTCCAGTGTGGATATGTATCCAAACATTACTATAAGGTGCATATAGTGAACATTTCCAGCAAATTAACTTATTATTAAGGCTAGTGGAATTATTAAGGCTAGTGGAATTATTGATATGACTTCAGGAAAACACTGAGTCCGCGAAAAGATAAAAAATGATAAATAATGTCTCATTTGTGTCATGAAAACTCCTTCCCTAAATCATGTCATTCATACATCTTCAGTATAGTTTGTTTCCAAGAAGTTTAAACATTCATTTGCCTGCATGGCTTTGCTGTAAACTGAAATGAAGAGTTCCATATAAGGTACAAATATTCTGAAATTTGCAAACATTAGTTACCGAGTTGTCCCGCCTTAATCATCGTACTTTTCTTTTCTGGAGACCTCGAGGCTACGCATAAAGATTCAAATCTGTTATAAGTATTTATTACGGTAGTAGTAAATAGATTGGCGTATAGATTACACCCAATTTGGAAATCGGAAGTACCGCTGAATCTCTAATGTCACTTGTCACTTCTGAACTTGACTTCTCCAAAAAACTTGTGTACAACTTGTCATTCTCAGAACAACAATGGGAAAAAGTTTGTTGTCAAGTGGCGTAATTCAATTAAAATTCCAAGCCAAACAAGGTATATTACATAGTCATTAGGAAAAGATTGAACAAATAGCTCCTGGGGATATTTCGTATCGCCTATCTCCCATGGAAGATGTCAGACGCGATACATCAAGTCATTTGTTAGCAGGTTTTGCCCGCCTTGTCTGCCACCAAAATCCCGTTATTTTCACACGGCAATATGGAGCCGGAGTGGCCTGGGTTGAGTCGCGCCGAGGGAACGGGGCTGTTCGCGCCTCGTTGGAAGGAGTTGGGACACGCGTTGGGGATGGAGGTTAGCTGGGGTTGTTTGTGATGGAGTGAGTGGTTTGCCGGGTGTGTTTACAAATTACGAGTAGTACAACTTGGTAATTGGCGTAATCACTCTACTGCTGAGAGGAGAAACGTGATACTCAAGGAGAAATGAAAGGTGATGAAAATAGTGTCGGAATTGGCCACCCTTTTGCATCGACAAACTTGGGAATGGAGTAAATAACAAATTAATTTACCCGATATGAATGTTTTCAATTAAAATAGGAGAAATTTGAGAAAATTTAACAATATATTTTGTAACTAGAGAGTCAATTTGACAACAAATTATTTATGAATAAATTTTAAGTGTTTGACTGGTATTCCACTAATACTAGGGCAGAGCACCCATTCTGCACACAGACTAGTTTAATAGGAGAGCATTTTTTTGTATGATATACATGTGCACATATGCGATAAAGAAATGTTTTCAATAATTTCCCACATATAATAAGAATTTTAATGGAATTATCACCATAATGTAGAGATTTAGTGCAGATATTGTAGATGTAGAAGAGCTAGATTCCCAGCAAATATGATATTCTTGCTATTGCGTGTCATGTAATTCTTTTCAAAGAATATCCTATGTGGCACTTCGGATTTTTTTGCAGAGTGATAAGAAAATAGACTTGTAAATGCGATATTTTCTTTTATTTTCATCAAATTAAAATGTGCCCTCTCTGTTTCATAGGGACGCTATTGCCAACATACCTTAATTAAAAGAAAATGAATCCAACATACAATTTAAAAAAAACCGTGAGCAGTAAAAAGTGTGTGTATTTCAATAGCACATAGATTTATTCAAGTTTGTGCAAAGAATCTTCGGTAACCACGATACAGCGTTTAGCCAAAATAGTTTGTAGATGAAATAAAAAAACAAGCTTTCACATGGTGCCAAAAATACGGTGGGGGTCGAGGCTGAGGATCGGGTAATACTCCTTTAATACTGAATATGAGAAAGAGGTTTCTAAATATGTAAGGAACTCAATTTCGCCGAAAATTTTATAGCCTGTTCTTCTGCACACTCTCCTAGTTAGGGAAGGACCCTCAATGAGAAACATAAAGGTTGTGAGAATGTGGTTCCACTTTAAAGTGCTTGTAAAAAAAATACTGGTGCAATGGCACGAGTTTCAAATAACAGTATCCACTGTACCTTTATCCATGCTTTATCCAACATGTCCAATAGCCACGAGCCTTTAAAGATATTAAAATACCCTGTCTGTCCCGAGATGGTGGGGATCATGTAATTTTAAATAAGAGAGATCAAGTGTATCATGTCAGTTGGTGAGAGTGGTTAAATGAGTCATAATTTAATTGTAAACAGTTTTAGAATTACTCAGCGTCGATAATTTCTTGAGTTGACTATTATGAATTTCGTTAATTTATTCATACTTGCCTAAATTCCCCGTGTGCATCGTCAATAGTATACATCACTAAGTAGGCAATCATACCCGTAGGCATATTGAAGGAATCAAGTTTGTAAATAACCATTTTGTTAATCGCTGGAAAAACTTATTTCCAAAGTTCTAGTTAATTATGGAAGTGCCCGTAGCATGTTGCAAGTCTGTCCACAAGTCCGTTTAGGTATAATTATGGACAGAAATTACTTTCAGAACTTTCGAATTTTCTTGAATGAGAGCTAAGTCGCACCCACGTCATGCGTCAGAATAAACACATATAGGTACACCAGGCCCGTAACCAGGGGATGGGCGGAGAGGGAGGACGTCTCCACCTTTTCAAAAAGCCCCCAAATACTAAAAAGAGCTGAAAATGGTAAAAAAGAGCCAAAAACTAGGGTTATATATGTTTTTTGTCGAAAAAAGGTTAACATTTCGGTAGAAGTCTACTTTTACCATACTCCCCCCTTGCAATTTTTGGGAAAAGTCCCCTTTTTAAAAACTAGCCCCTCCCCTAAAACAAAAATCCTGGTTACGGGGTTGAGGTATACACATAGGTTAAAATTAAGATAGTACTTCAGATTATTAAAAAATCTCAACTTTTGTGAGCTTAGTCTGAGTACAAGACTATGGTTTTCACGAAGTGCCCATTTAAACTGCGAATCAATGTTTTTAAGATGCATTGTACAAGACAAGACAAGTTGGGACTCATTTGAATACATTTTTCACGCTGATTACGAATGGGTAATGACTATATTTATCATTTTAATATTTTTGACAATTTTGCACAAAAAAAAAATGACTTTGTCAAATGCACTCGACTACCGTAGGAAGAATGCAAACTGTTAACTGGGGCTTAATGATGAAGCATTCTAATCGTTTATTGCACACCATATTGTAATGGTGCTTTGATTAGCGGCAAAGGGGGGACCAAAGAATACTGGTATGTAGCCTAGAAAATAACAGTTGATGTCCGTCGGTGTAATCATTGAAACTTCCAAACAAAATTTGCGTTAAAATGTTTCTAAGAATGCAGACAATTTTCAATACACTTTAATCCTCATGACTCACCTCTTCCAATTTGTATCAATTGTTTTGATGTGTTGTGATTTCGTATCCGCTAACAATATTGATAACGGTTACAAAGAATTAAGCCCTAATCAACTGAACAATTGTCAATTTAATTATTAATTAAGGTTGTACCATGTATTGTTGAGGTTGTACAAGTTGCTTTACTTTTTCAGTGTTTCAAATGACTTCAATTGAGTTATCAGTAATTCCCGAACGAACGAAATAATAATTGTTTACAAAATAATAAAAAGAGGTACAATTTCGTAACACTATTAACTGAATCTCATAAATCTTAAACTTTTATACACTTTTACAACTTAAAAAAAATAAATAAATGTAAAGTCCATTTTAAGGTGGCATTTCATGACCCATAACCTCGTCTCCCCCCCCACTTAACCAAAAAAGTCGAGATTGTCTTGTCATCCAAACCGTCGACATACATGACATAAGTAATATGTGCCTAACCGTACACACGCAGTTTCGACCTACTCAAAAACAAATTCGTCATTTTGTATATTTTCTCCGTAAACGGGCATGCAGACATTACAACACAGCGGCCTACGGGGCATCGTAATAAGAACATTTGCTAATAACATCAAAACACACCTGCTATCGTATTTACTGATATTTTGGAAATAACCTTTTCTGGAGGATATAAAAAATAAACAAAAATGAGGTGCTGGGTTAACGAAATGCAGCTTTAAGAAATATGAGCAAAAACTAGGTGTAGGCCTATTTACATTTTGATATGGTGGATTTTCGAATCTTGTCGAATGTGAAAATAGTCGCCCAAGTTTTCGGCATTTACGGGGTGCGTTAATATTACTAATCAAGTTCCACTTTTGCAATTATTATATCAGTTAGCGTATAAATTTATAAATAGCAATTATTTTAATTAGAGAAAGAGAAATTAATAACAAATATATTGTATTGCTTCTGTTACATAATCTTGATGTCTTGTTCTTTGCCGTTTCGTACAAATCTGAATTTACAGGAATAGTTCACTTACATTCCCAAGTATGTGCTAGTCCAGGAAATTTTGACCGAATTGGTACCTTAAAAGCGGTAAAATGATACTTATTTCTGCCTCAGTATACCATGGCCTACCCAAAAAAATGCACGATAGCATTTATGGAATGATAGCTACAGAAAGTATAGTAGGTCGTTTTGCTAACTTTCAGTTTTAATGTTCCGAAAATTTGCTCAGCCCATGGCTTATGTAGGCCTATGCAGTGGCGGATATCCTGGGGGATATATCCGCCCTTTTTTTTTTTTGGGGGGGGGGTCAATGCAATCATTCAAACATGATACTGGCAAGTTCAAGTTGCCGTATGTAAATTAGCAAAGGTTAAAGATCAAAGTTGAACAAATTGGGTTCAAGTGAAAATAAAATATTTGCCTCCAAAGTTCAGTAACTTATATGGACGCAATTAGTGCAACCTATTAAATCCATATAGTGTTGTTATTTAAACATGAGGTTTCCAACTTAATTAGGTTGTGCGTGCGAAAATCGCATTTTGAGATATTGGAATATAAGGCAAAATAAAGAAATACACAGGAAATGTATTGCTTCGTCTATAAGTTCAGTGAACAAAAAGCTTAATAACATTGCAAGAGAAATGCATTAAATAAAAAACAGTTATACAAACAAAGAATCATTTCAAAAATTTAAAACATAAAAATAAATTAAATATGCTCTCACGTAAATCTAAACGATTTAAACTCATAAAATACCAAACGACAAACAATTTGGCTTTCGATCTAAACATTCGACCGATATGGCAATGATAGAGTTGGTAGATAAAACAAATACTGTTGGGGTATTCTTGGACTTATCAAAGGCTGATACTATCAATCATAAATACTTCTCTACAAATTAGCCTGACATTAAGGTTTTCGTGGCATTGTACTAAACTGGCTGAAAAGTTAGTAATAGAACACAACATGTTTCTTATAATTTTGTGAATCCGAATCAAAAGAGATAATTTGTGGTGTTCCAAAAAGCTCAATACCGGGTCCACTTCTATTTATACTTTATATAAATGATATTTCAAATTCTTCTAGTCTACTAAATTTATTCTCTTTGCCGATGATACCACTATCCTTTATTCTCAAAAAGATATTCAAAAGTCAAGTAAGGTTCATTAATAAAGGGTTGGAAAATGTGAGTAATTGGTTTAGAGTTAACAAACTATCTGTAAATGCTAGCAAAACAAAACTGTATGATACTAGGTGCATCTCGTATGAAATCCGTAAATCTCGGCTACAATCATAGAGCTAAATAAACTATTTATGTAACTCTATGGCTACAATCAACAACATGATTGTAATATCATTCTAAATGATACATTTTGGAAAGTGTGAACCAAACAAAATTCCTGGGTGTATTAATAGAATGTCTCACATGGAAGAGCCACATTGATGGA
>JAMKCH010088323.1:0-114467 GCA_023653785.1 Ophioderma brevispina
AAAACCACATGCCACCATTCATGATGTGTCTTGTTGTAGGTGTTGGCACATCTGGTCTTATTTTATTAGCCTTCTGATCAACTCCTTCATAAGCCCAAAAAATTGTGTCCTATATGAGGTAAACAGAACAAATTTTATCATAGAAGATCAGGAAATGGCATTTAGCACTAAGGGAGAACACATGATTTCTACGGCAGTGCACCAGCGGGCCAGAAGGCGGGAG
This sequence comes from Ophioderma brevispina, assembly GCA_023653785.1. Lineage (NCBI taxonomy): Eukaryota > Metazoa > Echinodermata > Ophiuroidea > Amphilepidida > Ophiodermatidae > Ophioderma > Ophioderma brevispina. The sequence goes on from JAMKCH010088323.1 coordinate 224, forward strand.
CAGGGCGCACCCGGCTCTAGGAAATGGCACAACGAATGAGGAAATCACCAAAAGGAGAAAAAATGTGCAAGAGGAGGAAAAGAAAAATGAAGAGAAAGAGGAAAGAAAAAATGAAAAAGTAGAGAAAAAAGAAAGAAGAGGAAGGGAAAAAAAACGAATGATACAAATCCCAACAATATAGAAATGAACAAAATATTCAAAAGTTACAAAAAATTTCTCAAAGACGTGACCCGTTTTTGTTAAAAATGTCGGTTAAGGGTTCTAAGCTTTCCAGACTCTGAGGATGGCATGTCACTACCCAACCAAACTAAGAATCCTCCCTTCCGCAGGGTGATATCTATACACTGGATTAGCTCATAACAGTGATTTAGTATAAGAGAAGTGAAGCCACTATCTCGGGTTCCATCAAAATATAATAGGAAATTTCTAAAATTAAAAAAAAATAACATGTTAATACTACTTAGGAAATTTTTTCCAAATCTTCACCCAAAGAACCCATTAAAACAATGGCATAATTTTTGCTACAAAATCATATTAGGGTGATGCTTTACTCTCACAAGTACAAACAAAAGGAATCTTTGGTGACAAACATATTCTTTGACACCCCTTTAGTTTAAAAGTACCTTTAATACACTTGTATCCCATTCATATGTGAGTGCCCTACACCGAATCATATTGGTGATCGAGAGTAGAAGTCATATGTATGTAGATCTAGAGGCCATTTGAATGGTCATTGTGAATAGGGACACTATTTAGGGCAACGTCCCCCCTTCCCTTTCTCTTCTTCCCTCTTTTTTTTCCTCTTTTTCCATTTTTTCCCGCTTTTAACTTTAATCGTTTCCCCTTCTTCTCTTTCCCTCTTGTTCTCGTACCTTATTACCTTTTGACGTACCATTTTTGTGTTTACCTCCCGAGTTTTTTTTTTTGGTCGGGGGAGGGGTGGCAGCTTTCCCCCGGCCCCTCCACTGGTTATACGCCACGTGTGTGTGATAGAGATGAGAGAGAAGATGTGTGTTAGCGCGCGAACATTTGATTTTGGGCAACAAGAAATAATAGTAATTTCATTAGTGTCGGACACTTAGTATAAATGCAACAGAAACGTCTTAAAAGAGAGAAAAAGGTTTGTGCTTTTGATTTTGCGTATATTTCCATTGTAAAAACATAGGGCTGGATCACGCACGGTTATCGATCGCGTCTCGATACCTGAGAGCTCAGGTTTGCAAACCCCCCCCCACAGGGGGCGGATGTATTGATTTTTTCCTTCCTCTTTCATTCTGCCTATAATTAATAATTTTAGGCACTAAGGTATTCAAGTACTAATTAGATTTTTTATTTCAGTTGTTTTTCTTAGAAAAATACGTGTTATAGGCCGGATCGGACCGTATCAAATTGAATGTACACGTTACAAGGCGAAACGTTTTGTGAATACCGTACCAAAGGGTGGTGAATCTGGGCGATATACTCTCTTAATTCCTTAGACTATTTTAGTCTAAGGTGACTGGAAGTAGTACCCCGTTAATGAAAAAACTTTGGGATTTAAAACAATTCCTTTAGATTCAAATATAAATCTTTAAATGATTTTATAAGCAGTTTTTAACTCATTGAAAGGTTTATTTTCAAATCAAAAGGACTTATGTTAAGTAAGCCTTTTCACGGATTTAAATTGTTTTAGTCCAAAAAAGGTTGTGTCACTAATTCCAGTCACATAAGACTTAAAAATAAAGTCTAAGGAATAAGAGAGTACACTAAGCAAAAGATTATCCATGGATGATGGATGATGAAAAACAACATCCGGCCCGCAAAATCAGTAGGCGAGAGGATGCATTCCCCGAATGGGTAATGCATCCTCTCAACACCACCAGCATCTTCGTCAACAACAATCATTCTCCAAGCAAGAAGAGCGTAACACAAAAATTATGTGAACATCAAAACAGTTCAAGACTTGTACCAGTACATTGAAATCCCTTAAGCAGCCTTCAACAAACAACCCAAGGGCCCTTGGAAGTGATTTGGAATTTTCATATTGATGAGATATCAATGCATTATTGGCAATTGTCTATACCAATCATGATTCCCCCTCCCCCTTATGCGCCACGGGGGATGCGCCACAACATCTATAAGGAAGATGGCCCCCTTTATCTGGAGATATCTGGCCCGACGCCAAACACATGGCATTGGGCCCTATCTATAGTTTCCGAAACTCTTGGGATTTCATATTTGCTCCTTATACGAAATTAGAAATTTCACAGTTTATGTACCAAAGAAAACATTTTCTCAGCTTAATCCCTTTTCAGATGGGGATATTTTTGATGGAAAACTTACATCGGACAAAATCAGACCTTTCGATTTTTTTAGGATACCTGATTATGTGAAATCTTCGTGCACCTCCATTTGATCTAAAAGCCTGTGTGGCACTGACCTGAAATGGTGTTTTTTGGTACGGGTATGTGCGGCCTTTCAGACCGTCTCCGGCGCGACAGTTCGCAAGGGTCCCATTTAGGCATAAGCATGATTCAGTTCACAAGAACCCCTTAAGCAAATTTGTTTTTTAACTACTTTTGTGGCCTAATTGTGATTTGAACGAATTATTCTCAAGGGTCCAAAATTGTCAGTCACTTTGACCCCCCCCCCAGTTCGCAAGTTAGTTCCGTTCGCACAGTTTTGTTAATTCGCAAGTTAGTTCAGTTCGCACACCCCCTACCCAATGAAAGGCCGTGCCACCTCCCTCCCCCCCCCCCACCCCCGGGCCCTGGTTTTTCAAGGGAGCTTGCTGTCTTCCACTCCCTCATTCATCATGTGTTATTTACATCGGTCTCACTCGTTTCATAGGGTTGGGTGGTAGTGTAATGCTAAATCTGTCAAAACGGGAGTGTTTGTGTGTCCGTTTGTGTTTACTGTTGAGCCGGTCAAAGGCACGATCAATAGGGATTGCCTGCTTTTTCCTCCCAATTGCTTTCAAACAACTCCATGTCAAAAAATCCAAGATGGTCGTAGCAAAAGTCGGGTACCGCGGTTGCTTGCGTCCGAGATATGGCCTATATACTGAGTTAAAAAAATAGTAATTTTCAATATCGAAAAATTAGTAGACAGAATGACAAAAGTCTATTTTGTATATCGAAAATTTGTTAGTATTTTGTATATTACTAATATGATTCAAAAAGTAGTAGTATTTGGTACCCCTCAAATCCCCTGGTAAAAGGGGAAGTGGGACACTCCCATATGTGAGTACGGATTCCGTGAGTAGAGTACGTATGTGTAAGTCGGAAATTACCCCCCTTTTTGAACGTCTCAAAACCCAATGACCCCTTTTTTGCAGCATAATGCAGTTGTCTAGTCCATTAACCCAATGGCCCCATTTTTTCAAAGCCAACTTTCACTTTCAACTTAAATTGTCAAGTTGCTTAAAGGTGTATTACGTGGATCCTAGCACCTCATATTTTGTTTATGGTTCATAGATATGCACGAGAAAATGGTATTTCCAAAATTTTCAGTTAATTCTGACCATGCGTTTTGATGTCATGAGCCAAATTGTTTGTATCACGGTGCCCCATAGGCAACTGTTGTGTAATTTCTGTCCGTTTACGGACGGAAAAAAAACAAAATGATGAATTTCTTTAGAGTAGATGAATTGCAGCCGACCACCGATTTTGCACACATACTTAAACCTGGGGCCAAACGGTGCAGATGATGTAAATCTAATTTCTTAGCTAAACGGGGGGGGGGGGGTGCGAGGCTGTGGATCACGATTCAAGGCCACTTTAAATTTTGTTTGAAGCACAAGACAAAACAGTCCATAATTCCATGTATTTGGGCTTCACAGAACCCAATTGAGACCCTTCAAACATTTTTTTTTCCAAAGACATCCAGTACCAATAGCCCCTACTTTTAGACCCACCAACCCCCACCCCCCCCCCCCCCCCCCCCGGACCAATGGTCAGAATCCCGATCTACGTCAAGAAAATCGAAATTGAAACACATGATGGCTATGGGATACTGGTATGTGGTGTGAAGACTCACTATTGTAAAGTGATTGGAACGGTATCACGCCCCAATAGAGGGTCGGGTCTAAGAATAGTTAGGTTATAACTGTTTTTTTAGTTGGTCTTTAAATGGGAATAGTAGATGTTCATTGACGGTGAGGGGAAGGGCATTCTAGTCAACAATAGTCTTTTGGGAAAAAGAGTCTTAAAAGTATCTGACTTGATTGAGGTGAAAGTTATTTTGCTGGGGGTTTCTAGACTTCTGGATGGGGTTAAACTTGGCAAGTTTACAGTCAGTCATAAAGTTGAAACAAAAGAAAATGGAGGAAGTTTCAGGACTGTTGAAAAAAAATGCCCGGGAAAAGGTGTGTTGAAGTGGACACATTTGATAGGGTATTCCTCCGACAATCTCTCACACAACGTGTCTCATGATTACTTAGATACCACGGGCCACTCCCAGGGCCCCTCCCCACATAGATGCAACGGGATCCTTTTAATTGATTACTCGGTACGGGTTGTGGCATACATCGAATTGCCCAGGTCTAGTAAACTTTGGTTTCCGAATTCCATGCATAGATTTTGTGAGTTAATAGTTGGTGGTTGTTGTGTAAATGAAGAATCTTCCGCAAATTGGAGTATACCACGTTATAAGGTAAGAAAATATGCTTATTTTAAGCACTTATGTGCTCGTTCAATACACTGGAATTGCTTTAAGCGTATCTATAGGTTGGATTTTAATGTATATGTTGACCTGTTTCCGTGATTTGTTGGATGTAAACAATGGCCGCTGTGAAGCGTAATTGATTGGAATGTGGTGGATTGAGGGCGATCGCAATGTATGGTTTTGCATTGATGGTCCATGCATAACCAAGATCAGCAGTGCTACGTAAGGCTGTGTCGATAAATGAAGGGAATGATGTAGATCAAGCGATTTACAGATGCTTGGGAAAAAGAGACGATGTACTAGATTAGCATGATTATAGTACAGGGAACCTTTACGTCGTTTTTTGACATTGGTGGTCGGCCACACGTAAAGGCCAAATTGCATTGAAAAGCCGGTAGCAATCAAGATGTGTTATGTTAAAGTGTATAGACTCATGGACTTGTCGACGCAGTGCTGCGTCGGAAGTCAATTACACAAAGAAAAATAACCCTAATGGCCGCAGTATCATGCACCTACTTTAGCTTAGTCTCGCACTTTCGTAACGCTATGGCCATTCCGTGAGAAACTTTCTAAAATTTAGAAAGTTCATTTTACCCAAACATTTTGAGACATTACCTTCAAAATTCTCTGTGGTCAATGATATGGACCTTCTACACTGGGTACAAATCCTGAGAATTATGTATGGACTCCGTGGTGGTGTTAAATTTCTGAAGTTTTGAGCAGTTGCAGTAAGAAATCACAACAATTATTGCAGAACCACGCCGGACATTTTGTTTATCGTTGATAAGCCTGACGTCACATTATGCAGCCTCTTTGCAACACAATCCATCGCGCTGCTCACAGCACAACGTACCTTCCGTGCGATATGTCAAACGATGGAGAGACTCGCTAAGATCACAACCTGTCGCCGCAGTGTTGAGGGTGCTAAGTGCCTTACACGCCCAATTGGGCTGCTTTTGACCATCAAATAGTGTGCTCAAAGCGCCATTTCGGACAGGACTCGGTGAGAGCTGTGTTTTTTGACCACAATAGAAATAGAAACCAATGATTGGGCTACATTTTTCCCCACCTGCCGCGCGTGTCCACGGCCTAAATGAATTTGTTAGCAAACACTGGAGGAATTGACAACAACACGTTTGATCATTCGACTCGGGAGTTTGCGTGCACAAAATTTGTTAAATATATTACACTTCCAGGCCGTTTTACTTAGATACAACGGGTTTTGAGAGGAATACAGAGAGATCGCACAGGTTGGTACAATATTGGCAGGCATTTGTATAAATATAGAAATTTTAGGTTAGAGGTCCCTTTCGCTGCGTCCGAATAGGCCCTATAGCCAGTCCGAAGGATATTTATATAAGGCGGACTGGAAGCTGAGTCTACACCTACTTGTAGTACTGTTATTTATCTCCTGCAATTCTGTTTCTTCGATGAAGTCTGGATTTTGCAGGAATTTTAGAGATATTCGTGCGGATTCGTGCTACACGATTTGACTTATGTAATGTCGTTATACTAGAAATGAGGGTGATTCGTAAATGTGAAATTATGCAAAAGATTGATAATGACTCGTCTGACATGCCCAGAAATTTCAGTAGGGACTCGTTGTACTAGCATGATTAGGTAGTCCCAATAATTGTGAACTTACCACATTTGACATTTATTTTAAAGCGTAAGGTCCATGGCATGGACCCGGCTAGTACAACGGAGTCATACTGAAATTTTGGGCATGTAAGACGAGTCCTTATAAATCTTTTGCATTTCACATTTACGAAATCACCCTCATTTCTAGTATAACCACATTCTATAAGTCAATCGTGTAGCATGAATCCCGACAAGAATATCTCAAAAATTCCTTGCAACATATTTATTTTCATCGAAGAAACAGGAATTGCAGGAGATAAATAACAAAGTACTAAGTAGGTGCATGATAAATACTGCGGCCATTAGGTTATTTTCTTAGTGTAATTGGCCTTATGTAGAAAACACATTTTTCAGTATAATTTTTGTTTGGCCACTTTTTCAGTTGTTTTACCTATTAAACTCATGAAATTCACAAAAGCAAATTCTGGTAGAAATTCCAGTTGCCTGCAATAAGTTAGTTTTCAAGATATGAGACTTTTTGAGAGGTGAATGTTACTCTTTTTGATGGACACAATTTTCCCATTTTTGTCCACCAAATGTAACATTCGCCTGAAAACAGTATGTTGTTTTAAAATTTATCTGAAAACAGGATTCCGTTGAAAACGTTGATAATGATAAGTGACGAAAATACTATAAACATATCTATTAAAAAATCAAATCCTCTCACAAAAAGTAGGTATAAATCATCAGTTTGTTGCTAATGTTACTTTTGATGGACAATTTGTCCATCAAATATGTACGTGCAAGTAAGAAAAAGGGGATTTAGGTTAAAAAATTACATTTCTTTGTCCAAATTTACTTTGGAGTGTGTCTTGGTTCAGAAGTTCCAATATTAAAAACTGGTTTTTAAAATACCCCAAAATTACATCTGATACGTGAACTTACACATTTTTATCGTAACGCGGGATGGAAGATTTCGACCCCTCTATCGTAAAACATGCCAATTGACTTCCGACGACCGGCACGGCGTCGACAAGTCCATGAGTCTAGACCCCCCCCACTCATACAGTGCTGATTGCTACGGCTATCCAATGCATATTCAAGAATTTATTGGCCTTTACGGTTGTGCCGACCACCAATGTCCAAAAAACGACGTAAAGGTTCCCCAGTACTAGACATGGCTGAGTAGACCTTTCTTAATTTCTTACATTTCATTACCGCAACAGTATCCTGATCATATCCGTTAAACAAGAATTTTTAAAAGTGAACCATCGGGAAGGAAAAGTTTTTAAATTTCAAGGATACCCAAAACTGACAGGGCCTTTCCCCTTTTCGCGAACGCGTATCAAGAAGATCGGAGTTGTTGACCCCTGTTATGACGCAGAGTAATAAGTTGTTAAAACAAAGGCTCACATCGTGAGTCGTGACACGTGCACAGTGCCTTGCATAACATCAGGACCAATAGAGACTCAAAACACAAGCATGATTCATAACATCTTGCATGACGGCGAAAAAACCATGATATAGATATTATTTATCATTATTAAACAATTATTAAATCAAATCAATTCAATTTAAAAATTTACCTGTTGCTGAAACACATGGAGCGCGAAGTGGGCCTTGTTAAGTGGAATATGAACAAAACGTATCTCTCTTCTGGTCGGTTTCTTTGTCTAGTAACTTGAATAAAGCTATTATGTTCTGATTCTCCCTTGTCGGTACGGTCACCGCTGATGCAGCCGTCGACAATACAGCGCATTAAATCGTAATTTTAAGGCATCAAATCAAGAAAACTTATGCCATATGATACAACAAGTACGAAACATCACGAGAAGTCAGCTGTGTAAGTATGCAAGAAAACGGCCCACGCGCACGTCCGTTCCACGATGACGATCAGGACGCGTATAGCGTACATATTGTTACTCGGACGTCACTTCGGGTCCAACGATTGCCAGTGCGATAATTTCACTTTCATTTTGGAACTTCCTTTGAAAGCTTGTCCAAAAACACATGATATTATGCGCCAATTTTTGTCAAAATATTATTATATTTCATTTAGTTTTTTATTTTACATTGATTACCAATGCATACTATGAGTGAGAAACCATTTTTTGGTGGTTGGGATATTTTAAGTATGTTGATAGCATGTCCATGGACCTTAACATTGGTCATTATGATTATCAATTGTCAATCACTGAATGTGTAGTCACAAAAGTTTATGGTTAATTTGGTTAGCCATTTAAAACAACCCCAATTAGATAAATATAAAAGCCTCCAAATCCATTAAATTACCTTTCCGGATTTTAAGTCTTGAGGACCACTTCTAGTCCTGATGATCATGATAGATCTAGTCTTAACGTTTTATTGCATGTATGGCTGCTTGTATAGACTATCTAGTCATGACGTGTTGTGTGTAGTGAAAGTGCCATTTGATCCAAGATACACAGACAGCATCTGCTCTAACTTTACAGCGGCAAAAATGGCATAATATTCATTATTTGCAAATAAATGTTATATTGTAGGCATTCTTGAGTCTTCTGTATAACTATTCCATGTGATACCATTTTTCCAGATTTAAATTCACATTATGAAAGCACATTTTTACATTGACATTTTACGCAATGACATTGTGTGATCCATTGCTTGCAATACAACTGCTTAAAGCTAGGAGTATATGTGATGATGCATATGAGACTTGTCTTTTGTGATACACACTGTGGATGTAGGTAGTGTAGCAGACTGCAGCTGTAGCGATTAGATTTTTCCTTTGGCGAGGGGAAGGTGTGAATACCATGATGGTTTTTAACCTTTCAAATTTCGGATTGCCTTCATATTTCCACTCACCATTTCAGCTATTTTGGCTGTTTCAAGACTGGAGGAATACAACGACAACAACAATATGGCGATCCTGTAGTTGAGTCCAGATCCATATATAGGGTTGTTTTTATATACTATTTTCTAGTTGAGCATCAAGTTTAATTTTAGCATCAAGGTTAAATAGCTACCCTAAGTATGTTTTGGATCCAAATCATCTATTTCTGAACTGAATTTGCACTTTCAACAGAACTTGGAGCGAGCAGCCGCTTAAGAGTGGCGTTACCGAGACTTAGGACTATACTCCCTTTGATGCCTTCTGTGGCTCGGATGGTCAAATCAGATCCAGAAACGTGAATCAATTCTAAGCAATTTGAACAACCTCAGTCGGGCTCAGGGTATGTAACCGTTCACTCAACAACGCGACTCCCTACTAATGACTAACTGTAGAAGCTTCAAAGGTTTAAAGCGAGGCGACGGGCAATAATTTTACCCTTTTCAGGGTTGTAAACCACTTAAATGCCCATAACAAGGACATTGCAGCCCCACTTCAAGGGGGTGAAGCCCAAAGAATGCGGAACGTAATTTCAGGAGCGGTTAGGTTGTAGTAGTTAAACATTGGTAAATGCACAGTGATCTTAAATGATTGTACAGCTTACCATATCTCTTGTATGGTGCTAAAAGTTATTTTGAAGTGTTCAAACATTGAGGGAATTTCAATTGGCAAGTAGCAGTTCAGTAAAAGTTGCATTAAAAACATGACAATTGGGTAACCAACGGATTAGCGTGTAAATTGACTCCAGTTTCACGTGTCGTGTAAATGAAAACAGACTTTAGTACTCTACCCAGGCATTGGTAAAGTAATGGCCTACTCATCAATGCTCATGATTGGCAACACAGGGCTTTGAGTTTTTAATATTGATTCGTGTAACATCAATTGGGTTTTTTCACCTTGGTATCTGGGTGTGTCGCCTATTAAGGGTCAAGCGGACATTAAAAGCTTTCCGTTAATTTAGTTGTTTGGTTATCTTTGTAGATGAAGAAGAAGAGAAGTTCGCATTGTAAATGAATTAATTGGGTCTAGTTGTCTGGTGATGCATTTAATAGGCCCAAAAGTTTTGTACATCTTTGCCGCATGGTCTTTACTTAAATGTGTTACTGTATTTTTGTTTGCAAATCCAAGTCGTACTTAGGAAATGATCAATTAGATTTGGGCCATCAAAGTTTTAAAAATAAAATAACGTGGTTGCCCATCAACGTTATGGGCGGCCGGTGGAGACAGTGAATTATATTCAGTGTACATGACGCATCTCAAACTTGGGTAGTACTTTCACTACTGGAATGCGTGCACGTGAAGTTGTGGGCGTGGGTCTCGTCCTCTGATTCAGATACGGATGCACGTTGGGAACGAATGAAAATTGGGTTTGGTAGATCTTGTCAAGGAAATCTTGGTAATTATACATGCGAAAGAATTTAAATTGCAGCGATCGAGAATATGGTGCCAGCAATTGCAATGATTAAACAATTTAAAGTCATTTCTAGGGTGTCAGAAATTTGACTTTGTTTTATAGACTCAACTGACTACACGTTGCCATGCTGCAAATACCAGCACCGCAAACCAGTTCTTGCATTAATTATGTTGATATGACTCATGATGGATTCGTTGCATTTTTTTAATGAGGTTTAAGGGATGTGTAGTGCACATTTTTTATTGTTTGAATGTTGTGTTTTGGCTTGCAAAACCCCTTTTAACTGTTGTGCCTTTCACTTTTTTAATTGTATCACCAAAATGGCTAATTCCAAAGCAGAGCTTGAAAATGCAGGGTTTCGATACTTGTATCCATATCATCCTGTTTTATTGCCGGTTGTTAAATAAATAAAAAAAAGGCTTGTAATAATGCGGTTCAAGTGGTGGTTAGTGTGGGTAGTGAGGGTTTGATGGCAAAGGCCGCCGGGGTTTGGTTATAAGGTTGCTTCTGAGGAATCACCCGAGTTTTGGCATATGGGCAGTTATCATCATCAATCAATCAATCAGTCCAATCAATCACTCAAAAGCGCAAAGAACGGTACATAAGATAAATAGGCATATGTTATAATGTGTATAGTGGTAGTATATGACATTGCAAGTGAAACTAAAGTAGATACACTAAGCTCTATATGTAAGGCAAGGCTATGATGTTTAAAGAAGAAATATTCATAGAGATAGAGAAGGAAATTGTCATGGGTTGAGTGCATTTTGTTCGCCTCTCCGTTATGACCATTTCTAATTCTATCAGTGGGTATTATAGGCAAATGGGATACTCATTATGGTGACGGCTATCTTGGCTGGGTTTTTGGGTTTAATCGTTCCTATAGTTTTATTGTTATATGCAGCCGTGAAGTAAATTGTGATGGAGTTTGGTGGGTGGGTTCCGCTTTCTCGTGTTGTAATTAGTCGGGTTCCTGCCCACAAAAATAATGATCTCATGGGTTAAATGGTTTCTGCGAACATGCTATTCAAGTAAATAACTCTGCAGGGAAAAGTGTAACAGCATTGAGCTTGTAGAGTTGCTCTTTGTGATGAAAGCTTCAGGCATGTTATGAGTCCCCTTTCATTCGCCAAAAAACATTTTACCTGAAGTCGTCTGTAGTGCTTAGTGCTTTGGGGAAATACCAGAGTGCGGTTATGCGTTACTCTTAATTCTAAACAATTGGCCAGTGGCAATATTTATAAAAACAAGCTTCCAGGTTTTATTTGTTTGAATTGAAAATTGGCAATTACACCAATGCCTTAAACGCGATACTGCCTCTATGCGAAAATTTTTATTCCTGAAATGCAAATAATACTAGCAGCCGCATTTTCCCGATTCAGAAGAAGGTTTCGCTTCGTATGAGCGATGGATATAGGTTTCCAGTGTCGGAATATCCGTGGACAATCCTGAAATTGACGCGCAACTATATTCAGATCTTCTTTCGGCCCAACAAACTATGTGGTCATCAGCCGTGTGTATGCACTATCGCTTGTTTCTGTAAGGATTTTAGAAAATCATTTTCTTGGGATGGTTTGGCATGCCTGTATTTAACTTTGCAAATTTCAAATAATAACTATAGGCCAGTGGTTAAGAGCATAGAGAAGGGGTGATAAAACAAGCCTTGTAAGCAGGCTTTTATCACATTCAGCATTTTGTCATGTTTATTTCAATTTCTATCTTCATTCGGCCATTTGCACTAGGAATAATATTATAGTGCTGCATACCTTGGCTTCTGGGGGCAGCTTCTTAGGGTTAATGCGTATACGGTCGTAAAAATGATGTAGTTCTACTAAAAGTTGATCACAAGGCGTTTTCTTTTTGTATTGAGGCAATCAGATTCTTCTATTACAGTTGTAAAATACTAAAACGGTGAGACTCAGCTGCTGGGTTGACTCTGGAATATGTCCTCGTAGCCTATAGATTAGTGCAGTCATTTTGCACTCCAAAATGGGTTTTCAGGGGGGGGACTAGGGAATCGGGACGTTCGAAGTCACAAGCTTTGGGTTGCTATTTAGGCAGGCATGTGATTGTTTTAGCAATAATTATTACGGTAGTCACCATGTACTGTTGGTTGTGAGTAGTCACTCAAATTTTTAACAATAAATTTCTAATTATTCATGATTGTTTTAAACAAAGTAGAAATTTAACGGGTAGTCACCTTCTGTGTACTGTTGGTTGTGAGTATTCACTCAAAATAATAAATTCTAATGTTTTATGATCGTCTCATTAAGTAAAACGGTTATTCACAGGTAGTTAGTCACCTTGTGTTTCTGTTGGTTGAGTTTGTCCACTCAAAATATTGAGAAAAAAATAAAAAAAAATAATCATGTTAATTTCAAAGAAAATACATTTTCACACAGGTAGTCGCCTTGGTACTGTCGGCTGTGAGATGTCGCCCAAAAATGGAAATAAAGTTATTCCCAGTAGGCGCCATGTGTTACTGTGCTGGTATGTCACACCAAAATATTTAAAAATTAAAAAAAAAAATGTTTTCATGATATTTTCAAAGAAAAATACCGTTAGCACAAATTATTTACAGGTAGTCACCATGTACTGGTGGTTGTGAGTAGTCACTCAAATTTTAAATTAAATTAAATTATTCATGATTATCTTTAAAAAGTAGAAATACAATTTAGTAAAGGTTAGTCACTTGTGTACTGTGGTTGGGAGTATTCACCGCAAATAATAAATTCTAATTGTTTTATGATCGTCTCATTAAGTAATGTTTATTCACAGGGTAGTCACATGTGTGTTGTTGGTTGAGTTTGTCACTCAAAAATAGTGAAAAAATGTAAAAAAAAAATCTGTCATTTCAAAGAAAATAACATTTTCACACAGGTATTCGCCTTGTGTACTGTCGGCTGTGAGTATGCGCTCAAAAATGAATTAAAGTTATTCCACAGGTAGTAGCATGTGTTACTGTGGCTGGCGTATGTCACTCAAAATATTATTAAAATTAAAAAAAAGTTTCATGATCTTTTCAAGAAACTAACATTTTCACACAGGTATCGTCGCCTTGTGTATGCGGCGTGAGTTGCGTTGTCACTCAAAAATGAAGAAACATAATTCCGTTCAAGATCGTTGGTTGAAGTTACAATAACATAGGTGTTTTATCATGAAGATAATCATCATGTGCTATAAATGTGAGTAGGTCACTGGGCACGACAAAAAGTGTTACCCTTCTTTTTTTCAATGATAGAGGTGGGTTATTGTTAAATAGAACATTAAGTCATTTGAGATTAGCATCGGTACGTTTTAGTCTTCACGCTTCTTAGGTAGGCACTCGTCGTTCCTACTTGAGAAATCATGAAATCGGTGATGGGACCCGCCAGCTTGCGCCTCATACAAGGACTAATAGGTTTTCAGAATTTGGCCAGATTATATCAGTAATTGAATAAAGTGAAGAGGTAGGGTTTGCATGCACTAGTATTTCAATAGGGAGGCAATAGAATAGGCAGGGGTGCAATAAAATCCAATGTCCATGTAATATCTATAGATCAGTTAATAGCAATGTTTTTTGTAAAAATGTTGGGGCCTGGTATCTTGAAATAGTCGGCTTGACTGTAACACAACGGGCATTGTATCTGTTAGAGTTTTAATGACTGATAGGCCATAACGATTCGCAGGGATGGAATCGCGGTCAGAACAAGAAAGTGACGTAGGATGTTAACTGGTTCTATTCTACTGTATTTAACAGGAAACATCGCAGGTAGAAGGGTTTAACCCAATTATCTGATGTGGGATAGCACACATCTTTCTTGATTTGGTTCACATATTTAACTTTTTCACTTGGGGACTATTGTTATATTACGAAATCCCAACACTTGGAATATCTGGGAAGTCCGGGGAAAAAGTGGGTGAAAACCATAATGTGATCCACCAGCTTCTACCTCGTACAAGGTTATAATGGTCAGACTATTTACGAGCAGATTAGATTGCAAATGGTTAAAATGAAGGTGCAGGGCTTGCTTGCACTTAGAAATATCAACAGGACGTTGGCCCTTAGAATTTGTAGGGCAGAAATAAAACCAATGTCCATGTAATTACTCTTCTATCTGTATCAGGAAAAATCACATGGTCGTTTGGATCGGCACGACCAGGCTCAAGATTTGAGTTCACAATTATCCGGGATACATTGTCCATTGCCCTAGAATTTTAATGCAAATAATGGTAGTTTCTCCATACCCTCCAGGTGCTGCCTAAATGATTGTGAAATAAACAGGGTTAATATTTGTTCAAAACTAAAAGGCCCATCTGATAACTCGTAAGTGGGGGGGGGGGGGGGCGGGGGGGGTTATGGCAAGTTTGCTGCATTGCATGACAGCATCTTGTTGGTTGGTTGTTATAATTGTCTTTTTTTAAATTAGTACAATGTTGAAAATATTTAAAAAATGAGCATCACTCTATATAAATATAGTACAATGATCTCCAGGTAGTCCACCTGCAAGAAATGCTTCGGCCAGCGCTTGGAGCAGAAGACTGATGAAATTCACAACAATTAAGGTTTCAGCATTGAAATCATTGGTTCATTCCTCATGTTTTATTGCTAAACCTTTGGCTTCACAGTTTTGCACCGAGTGGAGTTTATGTCTTGGAGGTTGCCCACTTCCAAGCCGCGTGCGTGATTATTTTATGCGTTGTAAGTCCGCGGCAAACCTCTCTTGCTCTATACAATTTTAACTTCCAGGTAGTCGCCGGGGGTTCTTGGGGTAAGAGCACTCCAATGGAAAATTGTTAGGCATAACCTTTCATTAAATCTATCATTGTGCTGTCGTTTTGAACATTAACTATGTTCACACATCGGGCTGAATCCTTGGTGTTGTCTGGATCAAATGACCAATTGGTTCACTTTAAGTGACAAAATAAAATGATCCTTTCAGATGGCAGTTGAAGCACAATCCTTCTTGTTCTGCGTTTATATTTGTCTGGGATATAAACATCAAGTAAGGGTTCATTCTTCACATTGGAATATGTTTAAATAAACGATAATTCATTCTGATAAGTCAGCTAGTATCTGCTGGTATTTTAGGTGGATTATTGGTAGATTATAGAGCTTGCTGACATTAAACGACCCTTTGCCGGAGGAAAAAAAAATGATTGATAAAAAATCAAACTCAAAAATGAGGAATCCCTTGCGTCTCAAATTACCAATATGAACTTTGTTGTAGGGGGCGCGGTTTGGGCCATAAAAAGTTCATTATTTAAAAATCCATAATCCCTGGAATTTTTGAGTTTGAATTTTTTTATCAAAATCGAAATATTTTTTCACGCCTGCAGAAAATTAAGGGGTAGAGTAGGTAGGGTAAACATTTTTTCATTATAATTTTCTTAGTGAAAGAGCATGTGTTCAAATTACTACCTTATGTTTTGCTAGTGCATTTCTAAACAAAATGACACCCAAATGAGATCTCTAGGGTATACCTTGTGAAATCTATGGTCATTTGAAATCCGAAATTGGACAAATAACCTCAATTTGCGTACAATTTTGGCAATCCAACGTTTCCAATTTCAAGAAGCTCTAAAACCAAAAAACAGGAGGTCGTTTAAACAATGCAAACTATTGATTGTAAAGATAGTGCATAATTAACAGTTAAATTAAAAAAAATAACAACTGAGCTTATTTTTTGTTGTAGATATGGTCATTACAAATGCTGAATAATATTTGTTTACATTTAGATGATTTGCAAGCATATAAATAATATTTTATTGGAAAGGGTTTTACTAAGATGGAAGGGTGGACAGTATCGCCGTGCACGTTAATATCGCAATACATACTTGGGTAAGTCTCCCGGCGGTAATCAGATGTCCTTCCTGACATTTGAAATAAAAAATTTACTAGTGCTGTAACTATTTCGCCTGAAAAAAAAAATAGCTATGATTAATTCCTTGGTTCCAAAACGAGGAGTAATTGATCAAGATTTACCTTTGATGTTGCTGGAAACGTGAGGATTATTCCTTTACGAGGGCATACTATAAGGTTTGGGTTCAATTTGCTTTTCCGAAGCCGTTTTTTTTTCCCGAAGCCGTGTTTATTTCGTCAGGGTTGTTGCAAAGTTTATCCAGTAATTCGTTCAAATACCATCTTCTCTGGTGAAAATCAACATTGGACACTGAATTTAGCCGGGAAAAATCACTTAATGCGGTCAAAAACTTCCCCAATTCAAATATTTGAAGCCGTTAAACCACAACAATAGGATCAATAAGAAGGGGTCTTACAGGCATCAACGGCACAAACAGAACGATCGAATGTGCTGGCGGTAGAGCGGCACAATAAGCAATTAGTCTCGATTGATTGACAGTTTGTAAATCTCCAAGCTTCCAGTTTTCACAAACAATGGTCGTTTCAAGAATCAGTACAATTTAAACGCAAAATTAAATAACACAAGCATTGGTTTTTTTTTAAATATTAAGTTAAAAACCGAAAAAAATAACATAAAATATAAGAAAGAATAGATAAAATAATAACATAAATTTTTAGTAAGAGTTAAAATCTGAAGACAAGTATCGAGAAAAAAATAGCAGCTCAAAAGGCACGTGGATGGAACCCTTGACGAGCGAAGTGGGAAACCGTCGAACTGGGACGGCCATTAAGACCATGTGGATTTTGTTACCTTCTTTCATCCAGTTCGCGAGTCGGATTTGTAACATGGAGGTGGAAATATTTCATGGTCTCTTAATTGCACCGATCTTTGTTGATAGGACTATAGGTTATCATTTTCAAACCGCAATCAAAATCGCTAATCTTTATTCCAATGTCAATATTTGTTTGTTGCTGTATTTTCACCCGGTTATCTCCGTTGGTTTGGCTTTTAACCTTTGCTTGTTGTTGCCGCCCGACTAAGGCAGGTGCTGATGGAAGGGGTGGTCCTTAGTTACTTTTAAAATTATAACCGGTAATTTTAAATTTCTTGCTTGAGACGGGCATTTTGTTATTATTTTTCATCTTATTGATGTAGGGGGCTATCTTATAGTTCATACAGGGTTGTTTTAATTTAATAGGTCTATGTGATTCAATTAATATTTACGTCTTTTTCATCCCTTGGAAATAATATGAGAAAGTCCATTAACGTTTACAGCCATGTTAGTTCCGGCAACAGCTGATCGAAAGTCAATTATTTATCACATCGATTTGTTTTGTTGAGTAAAGTTGTACAAACAGTGAGGAGAAATAAAGCTAACGTGATCAATTATGATCTCGGATTACCCAAAGATAAGATATCATTACTGCCTTCAATACAACACATGATAGGTGTACAAACACTTCAAACCTGTTAGCAGCGGGGTAAGGATACCCACCGTGTGCGTCACGCAAACAATTATTGTTTTATAACCATAACTCCACAAATTTGTCTTAGTTTCATAGTGCGTGCTGCCGAATCTGTGTCAGTGATCCGCCGACGCGGCGGTGATTTCTTCATGGCTGCTGGTGAGGATTTGTGAGAAAATGCACCAATTTTCGACATGTTTTTCGCAGCGACCGACGGTAATGGATTCGACGTCTTTCACAGGCTCAAAAATCAACGTCAAAGCTTCACCCCTTTCAAAAACCCGTATAGGTAACGTTCAACAACTGAAAATAAAAGAACGCCAGGACTTCACTATAGTAAGAATATATTGACTGAAGCATTCTGACGTCGAGTCGGCGCGATATTGAAGACCCGTGGGGAGGGTGGGTCCACGCTTTAAAGTGACGCCTGCATAAACAAAGTAGTGAAAAGTTTTAGAACCACAAGACAGGTCATAATCATGCAAAAAAATCCCTAAGTACTAACGCTTTGTGGGCTTATAAAATGAGCTTTGTAAAGTCAGAGTTGTTATGTGTTAAGAATTAGGATTAGAATTTGGCAGATTTATTGTCATCAATTGTGCGATCTTAATCCCCAAATTTTTACGGGCAAGGTTTTGCTGAATATAGTTGAGTTCAGTGAGTTCACCAAAGGCAAATGATTTTTGACAACACTTTTATTCTTGATCTGACAAAAATTTAATTCTTGAAAAAAATAAAAAACTTAAAAAAAGCAAAAAATAAAAAAAATTCTTGACAAAAATTTAAATGTTGGGATTTTTTATTTAGGAAACAACTAGAAGTTTGCAGTTCTCGGCTTTCGAGATCTCGCGCTCGCTCGCTAGTAATCAAAGAACATAAGGACTGTGCAATGGGCTGCTGCATGAAAAACTTAACATTTTAGTGACAAACAGATTTTAACAATGGTCACCTAAAGACCCCTATTTTGGGGGAAAGTTTCAAAAACTTTTCACCCAAAGTGTACGCAAATATTTAAGTTAAAAACCGAAAAATAACCTAAATATACGAAGAATAAAATAATAATCAAAATTTTTAGTAAGGAGTTATAATCGGGAAGACAAGTATCGAGAAAATAGTAGCTCAAAAAGGCCACGTGGATGGACCCTTGCCGAGCGGAAGGGGACACCCGTCGACTGTGACGGCCATTACGCCCATGTGGGTTGGTTACGTTCTTTCATCCAGTTCGCGAGTCGGATTTCGTAACATGGAGGTGGAAATATTTCATGGTCGCTAATTGCAACGATCTTTGCTGATAGGAATATAAGGTTATCATTTAAACGGCAATCAAAATCGACTCATCTTTATACCATGTCCATATTTGTTTTGTTTTAGGTATGTTCCCCGGTTATCTCTTGCCTGTCCTTTGCTTTTGTTGTGGGCCGCGACTCAGGCGGTGTGATGGAAGGAGATGGTCCTTAGTTACTGTAAAATTATAAACGGTAATTTTATTGAATGTCTTGTTGTATTATTAATAAAATTTTGTTATTTATTTTCATCTTATCTGATGTAGGGGCCTACCTTATAGTTATTACAGGTTTGTTTAATTTTAAAGGTCGATGGGATTAAATATTTTACGTCTTTTTCATCCTTGGAATAAATATTGACAAAAGTCATTAAAGTTTACAGACCAATGGTTAGTTACGGCAATCAGCTGATCGCAAGTCAATTATTTATCAATCGATTTGTTTGAAGTAAGTGGACAAAAAAACAGAGGAGAAATAAAGGAAACGTATCAGTCATGATCTCGGATTACCCAAAGATTTCTTACTCTTTCAATTATACAACCCATTAGGTGTACCACTTCAAACCTGTTAGCAGCGTGGTAAGTGGATACCCCCGTGCGTCGCAAACAATATTGATTTTCATAACAATAACTACACCAAATTTTGTTCTTTAGTGTCAGAAGTTGCAGTGCTGCCGACTCTATGTGTCAGTGATCCGCCGGACGGCGGTTGGGGTGATTCTTCATGGTGCTTTGTGAGGATTTGTGAGGAAATGCACGATTTTTCGAAATGTTTTGCGCCCAGAAAACCCCACACCACGGACGGTAATGCGATTCGGACGTCTTATAACCAGGGAATTTCACAAAATAACACGTCAAAGCTTCCCCCTTTCAAAAAACCTTATAGGTAAAGCTTCACCAATTGAAAATAAAAAAAGCGCCAGCAGGAATCACTATAGCAAAGAAAATATATTGGCCTGAAGCTTCGACGTCGAAAGTCGGCGTAGATATTGACGACCAGTGAGGAGGGTGGGTACACGCTTCAAATTGACGCCTGCATAAAAAGTAGTGCAAAAGTTTTAGAACCACAAGACATTTCATAATCATGCAAAAAAATCCCTAAGTACTAACGCTTTGTGGGCTAAAATGAGCGTTAAAGTCAGAGTTTTTATGTGTTAAGAATAGGATAGAATTTGGCGATGTCAATCAATTGTGCGATCTTTCATCACCATATTTTTACGGCAAGGTTTGCTGAATATAGTTGAGTTCAGTGAGTTCACAAAGGCAAATGATTTTTGACAACAATTTTAATTCTTGATTCTTGACAAAAATTTAATTCTTGACAAAAATTTCTTGACAAAAATTTAATTCTTGATTCTTGACAAAAATTTAAATGTTGGGATTTTTTATTTAGAAAACTAGAATTTCGCAGTTCTCGGCTTTCGAGATCTCGCGCTCGCTATATTCAAAGAACATAAGCTGTGCAATGGGCTGCTGCATGAAAAACTTAACATTTTAGTGACACACAGATTTTAACAATGTCACCTAAAGACCCCTATTTTGGGGGAAAGTTTCAAAACTTTTCACCCAAAGACCCCTATTTTGGGTGAAGTTTTTGAAAAATTTTCTAAAAAACCCCTATTTTTTTTTGTAAATTTTGCCATCCAAAAAATGCATATTTGGGGGGGCAGTTTGGCTTGTCTCCTCACCAAAAGACCTCTATTTTGGAGTCATCCATGTCGGCAAACTCGCCCGGGTTTGGAGCACCAGCCCTTACATCCCCCCCCCCCGGCCAAAATTAGACCTCCATGTATGGTGCAAGTGTGCATTTTTATAGATGGACATACAGCAACATCTAGGACTTTAAAACATTTTAAATCTTTTGTTTTAATGCGATGGTGGTATTAAAAAGGATTTACTAAATTAAAATTTTGGTTAGATAGCAAAAGCAGTTATTTTCCTATTTTGTACTTGCTCAACCTTTTGTGGCATGGTACGACGAACTGAGCAGAAAGTCACATTGGGTCGGTTTCAAGACTGGCTGACTGTGGCTTTCATGTTCATTGTTTGAGCCAGCTGGGGCAGTCATGTGACAGCAATGGAATGTGCATACTACAATCTTGTTCATAAGTCCTTGGAACACCTGTTAATATTGGCAGCTATGAAAGAGATAATAGGCTTGAAATGCATTTTAACTATAACTTTCTTTCCCCCTCCCCACCCCCTCCCAATCAGTGTTGAAAATAATATGGTGCGAGAATGCTCAAGTGTGTCGTGCTCACTCAAAGTGTTCCAACAATTTTGAACAAGATTGTACATTATTATGTTTGTAAGGATCCAAGTGTGGGAAAATATTGGATCCAAAACATAATAATGATAAAATTGGATGATTTCCGCCCAATATTTATTGGTCTCGCTATGAGTTTTAAAATATTGGGCTCGACTACGTCTCGCCCAATATTTTTGCAACTCATAGCTCAACCAATAAATATCATATGTGCTCAATCAATCCAATTTTATACCAATGAGGGACAAATTCTTATCTCTCGCACAAATGGCTGCCCAGGTGGATCGAACAAAGAACACGAAGCCAGTTTTGAAACCATCTCAATCTCAATGCGACTTCGCTTGTTTTGTCATGTCAGGTCATATTTGTTAATTAATTCATTGTATGAATGCATTTCCAAATTGAATTTTAATTAGAGTGTAACTAAAGCTTTAGACATTTACATTGCATATCTGAGCATTCTTTAATACAAATATTTTACTTGATTTCAAATTTACCCATAGACATGTGCTGTGGAAAAGAAATTCTGTTGCAATTTGTTCCAGATTTATAATTTCATAAAATTTGCTAAATCACTCCAGTCAAACCCAAACTGTCTTGGAGAACAACGTTTTAATTTAACAAATGTTTTCAGCATAAAACCAAACACACAGGGACATTATATTGTGATGTAGATTGTTCATGTAAGCCATAAGGAAAATAATTTAATCGATCACCAAAACTTTTATTTAGCAACTGAGCGACTTATGCCCAACACAGACGTTGAACTTCAGTGGGTCATGGCTAGTTATTAAACAAGCATGAGAAGAGATTCCCATTTGCAAGAGATGCTTTCCTTTTTGGGCTTTAAAAGGCCACTACCCAATCTTTACCACTCACTCCGTCAAACCTGAGATTTTAGTATCATTAGAAAGCTTGCATTGCTCATCTTCAGTGGCGGTGCCAGACTTCATTTTTTTTTTGGGGGGGGGGGAACAGGAAAGTGAATTTAGGGTCAAAAGTGAACTTTTGGGGCAAAGTATCCAAATTTGGAGATTTTGTAACCATTTGGGCCAAATTGCTGATTTTTGCCCAAATTTGGTGATTTTGTGCGCCCAAATCACTGAGTTTTGCCAACTTCTGTCATTTTTTCTTCCTACGGTGTCGAGTGGGCTTTCAATCGAAATTTCGCCCTTTTCTCACCTTCTTTGACATCACCTCACAAGAATTTTTTGAAGAGAGTCAACTACTCATATTGTTCACATTTACAACATTTTTTGCCTCAAAGTTTCCACTTCACATTTATTTTCCCAATTAAAAATTTTTTCTCACACCCCCCCAAAAAAAATTGATCCGGGTGCCACACCTGTCTGTGGTGATAACCAAACCGATCAATCATTTTGGAATGTTAACAGTCATGTAGTCTCTACACTGGTATGAAGTACATGCTGTGTTACCTGGCCTTGAAATTAATGAATGAAAATCATTTAAAAATAAAAACAAGAAATTTACAATTTTCAGCTCAATCCTATGATATACCTGTATACATCATTATTAGTACTGAACTGACGTGATTGCGGTTTAACCGTCTGGTATTGGTGTGTCAATCACGATCATTTGGTGGCAAAACAAGCCTAGAAAACAACAAATCTGGCCAAGGTTAAGACCTGTAGTCTGCCCTCTGTTGTCCTATAAGCTAGACATCAGGGAGGAGGAATGGCAACCTAACTGCAACAGCAAATTCAAAACGTCATCAACTTCCGGTGCTAGTCGTTTTTCAATAAATTACGGTAGGAGGGCGCTCTTACGCATATCAACGGTTACACACCGACTTGACTAAAGACTAGGCCTGGTCACGAAATTACTATTTTGCAGCGGGTTTAGTCTACTAACCCCGACGGACTTTGAAGTCAATAATTGTTTCTTAAATTATCATGATGTTACTGAGATTTTTGACAAGGTTTAAGAGATATTTTTTTAATGTCACTGGGACCGAGACTGCCATAGTTTTTCCCAATTACCATTGGAATACCAATTCCCAAATCGAGCTGATCGTGTCCGACCCCCCCCCACCCCCACCCCCTTGACCAGTATATCATAGTCCATGTTAGCAGTCATTCGTTGTCCTGTTTTGCGGACTATAGACTTTGCCACATTCTTCAAGTAAAAGCATGGCAGGTGCTGTTCATCATTTTAAATGGATGCTTTATTGCACTATTATTTTGGTTTTATTTTTGTTTGTTTTTTCATATAGGGTGAAGTTTTATTAATTGTGGTTAAAAATATGTGATCTTGCTAGGCAAAAAAAAGTTTGTCTCAGAAAAAATGTCAAAAAAAGCAAATTATGCAAATGCGTTTTTTTGTTGTTGAAAAATGCTAATGCAAAATGCGGGATTTAAAAAAAATTATTGCATATTTGACCCACTATTTTTTCGGCCACTTTGCAGCTAATTTTAATTTGTTTAGCATTCAAATTTTAAAAGGGAAGCTTAACATACAGACCACACATTTTTGCTTTGCCTACACCAAACAAATATTGCGTTGGTGGAAGTCAAAAATCTTTTTCTCATTGTGAAGAATGTCTCATTGCCAGTGATGAAAACCGGTCAGGTATGTTTGTTAACCTCCTAAGGGCCACCACCTATCTTACAATATCCCTGATTGGCTCATTACATGATGTAAACATTATATAAACTCTGAGTAACCAATCAAAAACTAGATGCAACTTTAGCTTTTTTTACCATGCATGTTTCTGATTGGATCATTACATCATATAACCCTATGAATATCCAATTAATTTGGCCAGTACTGACCAGGGGTTCATTAATTTCCAGAGGGTGTATTGAATCCACCCCACAATGCATTCATTTTGGGATTCACTTCAAAATGGTCATGTGATTAAACAAAAATCCTATTCTTAGCACATAAAACCCTGACTTTTACACTCCTTTAGCCACAAAGTACTAGTACTTGGATAATTTCTAACATGATCATTAAATGTCTATTGGATCTAATACTTCTTGAACACTTTTTATCCGTAAGTACCGACATGTGTTTAGTATTACATTATGGGCACATTGCAATGCATTATGGGATTGGTTTAAAATGCCCTCTGATCAATCCTACAGCATATATTTGATCAATCCTATATAGCATTGGCCTTACTCTGTGCTATACCAGAATTTAAAATTGTGAGTAGAGGCAAAACTCTCAATGTTGATTACCTGCAAGTTAAAAAATAGAACAGATATACACATGAAACTTCTGGAATTTTATTTGGACGAATGAAACTGTAGACGGTGCAAATTTGACTTTGTCGCATATCTCTTTCTACCTTAGGCTTAGAACTTATCAATCACCCCTCGTACTTTACTAATAGTTTAAGAAACAATGATTAATTTTGACAACAAATAGCAATCAATCAATCTCATTTGACTCTACTTTTTCTGAAAAGTGATCATACTTTTGTCCCTTCAGTCAACTTAAAGGCTGACTCAGAGATTTCAAAATATAATTATTTTGAGCAGAAATAAAAAATTGTTTAATCTAGAACTAAAGGTAGTCACCTAAAATGTTCAATTCCAAAGTTAGAGATGAATCAGATTTTCCGTTTTCATACAGTAAACATTTATGCAACAGTGCCATAGGATACTGTGCATAACAAAAATTTCGGATCCGGAATTTTATAACAAAATTGTGATTTTCAATATGAAGGACTTCGATTTGAGCTCAGTTATTTCACACAATGATTAGTATATGGACAAGCATTATGTACATGCAAAAAACACAATTTGTTTGAAAATTGAGTGCGCCATCATCGGAAATCTGAGTCAGCCTTAAGCTCAACCATAAAGCCTTAAAACTTTTAATATAATCTGTCTTTTTTGTAATTAAAAATTAAATATAGCACATTTGGTTTGAAAATATAACTTTTTTGTGCTGTTGCAATTCATATGTTTTGTAGGCTTTTCGAAAAATACAAGTAGCTTTTTATAAATTATTGTCAAATCTATACACAGGAATTATCCAGTTACTAATGTTGCAACATTTATGGTATTAGGTAGGAAAGCTAATGACTGTATTTGGTGGCGATTTTTATTCCTTCTGACAATAAGGGATGTGTTAGGGTTCTAGGAAAGCTATCATATTAATATCAATAGTTTTCTAAGTAACTGATGATATTTGTATATTTAGATGAGCTCATCACCAAAAGACTTACAAGTTAAGAATATTCACATACATGCTAACTTGATATGAGTGGTTCCTAATTTTTTTCTTTCCATTTCATGATTTTTGTTTTTTAACCCAGAACTTAAGACATTTTACAACACACACTGACTATATCTTTCAGTTTTTGGATTGGGGAAAGGTCGAATTTTATCTAAGTCAAAATTTGTGGAAGTTAATTAAAATCATTACTTAAAAACACTAGTTTAAAGAATAGTAATTACTTGAATAAAAAAGTTTGTTGGGGACTTCCTTAAATGGGTGTTATGGTGGTATATCTTTAATTAAAACCAGGATCATTCGCTAGATAACCAGATCCCTAAGTGTTGCCCTTGTAAAAAATGTCAGGATCGGTAGGGAATTCAAAACTGGTTATGTGTACATTCTTCCCTGTCAGTCCTAACAGTACCAATATAGCGACTACAATAGATTTGGATGGGGGGGGTTTTCCGAGTCGCCCTTTCAGTGCCCATTCAGCTAGCTGTTGTGCTTGGTATGGGGATCCTCCTCAGGTTAATACTAGATGGTATTTGCATTGATCTCAGATTTAGAAACATGCCATGCAATTCCTCACATCTAAATATAATGCCTGATCAGGTTAAGCTGAGCACGGTCAGGGGGCCCGGAAAATTCCCTGGCCCAATTTAATATTATAAACCAACATTGAATTGTATTAGCGTTCGGGGGCCGTTGGGGTAGACTGTGGAAGAACATATGATGACTCCACACGCTAACGGGGTTTAACAACCAACAACTCGTGAATATGGAGGGACAAAATACGCCCGAATATCGCCTAAAATTTGTGAAATTTGTTAGGGGATTCCCCCGCACAGCTGCAGCAACCAATGTCATCGGGTGCCACGCGGGTATGGCAGTTGTGGGAGGGAAATTCCCCACTATAATTAATTGGTGGGGTGTTAGGCAGGCCAAAATACGGGCCGACATGTCCTCTCAGCTGTCCACTTCGTGTCTGAACCCTGTTTTTATGTTTCTCTGTATCTTACATTCACAGAACTAGGTATTTTCCTTTTGTGTGGGGGCCGGCAATGGGAGGAGGATGTGAGATTAGCAACGGCATCGCCAAGGGAAGAAGTGTCGTTGGGAGTTGCAGGTCAACTGGCTGATTTGCGGAATGAACAAAAAATCAACACCCCTAAGTCCTGATCCTCCACATGGACAACCAGGGGACACAGTGGCAGCGGGCACACAGGGCAAGTGGGAGGAGGTGGTCTCACCGAGAAGAAAGGAAGAATACACCATCAACCGAGCAAGAGCGATGAGAACAGGCATGCTAATTAACAACTACCACCTTGCCACAACAATCTCGGCAGCGATGAAAATACTAAATTCGTTCGGGGCCACGCCCGTCCTTCCAACTCGGCCGCAGTCGGAATTTGACACAATAGGAATTAACTCCTCATCTTAATGTCTGTGTGAAAGCTAATTCCAAGAGCATGGAGAGCCTAGCTACCGCAAAACGGCTGTGCAAACTCAAGTTCCGGTTAGTGATAAAATTTACAAGTGTGCTTCACATGAAAATAATGCAACTATCAAGAGTGAACTGTGAGCACGAACAGAACGAAGCTCATGATGAGTCAATATCATCGATCAACACTAATAATTCCTCATCAGGTTAATATTAATGGAAAATTTGGTGCGTGAATTTGGTTTGCAACCCCACATCACTGACCAACTCCGGCCCTCTGGCAGGAGAAACAGGTTCAAGAACTGGCAAAATGATGAACGAGACCCCCACCTAAGTACCACACCCCCGGCAGGGGAAAACTGGAATAACACGGGATAGGGAAGCTTACCAGTTAATGTGGCGAGTGATCGTAATTTTGACAAACCATCAATGGATCTTTACTTAGTGAATCTAGGTCAACGAGTCTATGCAGATAGTATTACAAGTAAGACAAAGATTGTTTGATGTTTGTTGTTTGTTTTGAAAGTTTGTTGTTCTTTTAATGTGTTTATTGTTTATATTTTTGTCTGTGTGCTTGTGTTATTTGAATATTTTTGTTGTGTTGGTGTGGTGATGTGGGGTAATGGGAAAATAGGGGTTCCATTCATTTTTGCAATATTCTCAACTATTTTTAAACAATTCCCTTCATGCTCTTCCTAGTGTGGAGATTTCCCTGTGGTTGAAAAAGTGCAAGGCCTTCTAAATTTGTCAACTTCACAACCCCAAACTTTCAAAAAGACAACATGGAAATCAGTTAAACTAGTCTTTATTGGAAATTAATTGTGGTGTTACCTTGTTGAAACTGACATGTTCATAAATGTATTTTATGAATAATAAAAGTTAACACCGCTACTTCTTAATATTATATTAAATTTATGTCCTTTAAATACAAAACTGGTGGTGCTGGTCACATGTGTGACAGTAATTAGCACTCAATAAACTGGTGAAAGAAAAAAAGAAGGTAACCATTTATTTTTGTTTAAGGGAAGTACACAACAACTGGCTTTTTGACATGAATGGAACATTCCTGAAATAGTGGTTTTAAGTATAAAAACTTTGTCTTTTTGGTCATGTGTTTGACCTACCAAAGTAAATTAAAATTCTTTTGCTAATTACTTGCCTATGTCTTACTTGTAATTTGTTCAACAGCAGAAAAATGTATACCCACAGACTTCACAGGCAATAATTTTAAAACAATATTAAATAACTCAATTAAATTAAGGCCGACCAGAGATTTTCCTGATATATTTTTTAAATTTTTATTAAAATATCAGTATAACTAAAGATTGTCCACCTAGAACGCTCAATTCCAAAGTTTGAGGATGAATCAGATTTTCTTTCTTTTTTGGATGCAGTAAGCAATTTCAGTGCCATACATTGTAAATCTATGTATTACAAAACATTCGGATCCGGAATTTAAAAACGATGTTTTTTCTATATGAGGACTTTGATTTGAGCTTAGCTAAAACCGGTTGTTTCCTAGAAACACCCTGCTCTAATAACGTAAACGCCCCCTAAAAAAACGCCCCCTATAAACGATTTTTTTTGGATAAAACAATTCAAGAAAATACCAATCCATGATTTAATGGCTGGGGACTGTCGTAATCTATCATAATCGCTGTTGTGCACAGTTGTAATAGTTTGATTATGTATGGAATTTGACCTCGGGAGTGCCGAAAACAGCGCAGGGAAACAGCGCCCCTGCTCGTTCGTTTTATTATTGGTAATCAGCGAAAATAACGTGTGGTAAAGGTGATTTTAGACTTTCCATTTTTGACTTGTAATAAAAACCGCCCTCCTTTTTGAAAATGCAACCGCCCCCGGGGTGTTATTAGGACAATCGGTAATTTCCCCCTATTGATTATATATTGATATTGTACATGCAAAAACAACGATTGTTGTGGGGGCGCCCTCATCGGGAAATCTCTGAGTCGGCCTTCATTGAAGTCAAATTGTAATAATACCCAAAATGTTAAACAAATGTTTCCATTTATGTAAATTAGGTGTTTGAGCTTTCAAATAAGTGTTTAAAATATCTTGCAGGAACTTGGAAGGATAGTTTTAACTATCCTTCAAGTAATATAAAGAGAAAATTGCATCCGCATTTCATTTTATGTTTTTTTTATAGAATGGCATTTTTGAGATTATAGCATCTGTTATTTTTTGTGGGTTTTTTTCCTTCAAAAAAGTGACTTTAGGTCCTTGTTTGGACTTTCTGAACATGTTAAAATTACCACCAAAACTTTGACTTTCTGTCAATATTCTTCTATTTTGGACCTTTTATAAAAAAAAATCACAAAAAGTTGGACCTTTTTCCTTTTTTTGGGAATTGGGGGGGTGCCCCCCTGCGTGCGGGCCCTTGTAAGAGTCCAACCTGTTACTTATTGTTTGCATTCACAATTTGTGAAACATTTTGGACTTTGCTTGTTTATATCCACAGGCATCGGGTTTATGGTCCATTTGTTTTCCATCTGTCCATGCATAAGCATATCACCAAAAACAACTGATTACAAATTTGGAGGTTGTGTTGTTTTAAATCATTTGAGCTGTTGATGTATAAACCATAAAAACATGTGTACCAAATGTTAATTAGCCCATGGACGTGCTTGTGGAGCTAGTTGTGGTCCCACATTTGGAGACATTTTTGTTAGAACAGCAAAGGAAACATTTTCTGGGCCTTAAAGGCATCGCCGGATAAGGAGAGAGGAGGGCCCTCTATAATCATAATGTTAATTTCACCATTCATTTTGAGTTGGTGTTTGACCACTACTTATCATGTACGCAAGGTGTTTTTTTCCCCAAAAATACAACTTGGGTATCAAGAAAAATGTGAAAAATCTGAGAAACTTCAGCGGCATTCTATCTGAAAAATGCAAGCCTAAGAGGCATGCCTCCATATCAACGACCATTTATCACTTAAATGAAGAAAAACAGGAAGAGTTGCAAGCATGCCCTCTGTTTTATGGAACTTGGTAAGTGACACCTATAGTTAGACCTTTTGTCCCATAAGCTACAAAGATGGGCTACATGAGGCACGCCCTGATAAACAATACCCAAATACCTATATATTAGCGTATGCTGCTAATAAGATTTGGATTATATAAAACCGTCTTCACACCAAAGCAGAATATGGAATACAACAAAATGGCCCATGACCGCGCTATTTATATCATGAGCAATGGTAACTACATATGAGCTATATCATTCCCATGGCCCGATTCAAAAGCTTTCATTCACCATTGTATTGAACAACTACATCCCCTGTATTTTCGTTATGATTTATGATACCCAGGACGTGCATAGTCAGATGTTGTTAACATGTGCTCACCAAGGCTACTGAACAAGGGCCCTGGTAGATTAGAATGCCTATTATATAGTAGATGTATGGTTTGTATGGAAAAAGTTTGTTGTTGTTTTTGTTTGGCAACATCCATTATTTGTTTCGGCCCCCCAGAAAACAAATGCAAAAATTAGGTCTTTCCACCCCCCAAGAAACAGAACGCCACTCACATGTATGCTAATAATATAGCGACAATCCTTGGCACCGCGGCTTGTGGTTCTTGGGGTGGAATGTTCAAATATGGAAATTTTAATTACCCCTTGAAGCCTGGATATAACTTTACATAAAACCGACTTTTGGCGAATTTATGTAAAGTGGGATTTTTTTGAAAAAAAACAGCAAAAGGTCACTTTGAGCTGTCGCTTTATATAGCAAACGTTTCAAGAAAGTTCATCCGTTCTCATGAAAACTATAGAGGGCGTCTTTCATTCCATATCCGGCCTATGTCCTTTTCTGGGGCAATGACAATATTAATTTTTCTTTCAATAGGCAAAATCTCATTTTTGATGGGGTAAGTGGGAAGACTAGGTTGTTGATTCGTCACCCCACCTTTTAATTTTCTACAATGTAGTCTTGAATTCAACTTATATTTCTGCCCATGTTGTTGCTTACTGGGTGCAGCTCAAGTATGTATGTGGAATTTACAGTGCCCAAAGCCCGGTCTGGGTGACCGTGAAGGCTGAACTGTGACTCAATCTACCATGGCTGGAAGTTAATACATGTAGTTCCCCAATTGACACGGTATATGATTGCATGGGTTTACTTTAGATAATATTGTTTTATTAGCAAAAGTGCAATAATGGGATTGTTATTTTTTTTTATCACTTTTCAAAAAAGTATGCTTTAATTTTCACAATATCAGGCTGCCTTTCTGTGTTAGAATAGCGTTTAAAGTCTGATATGTTTTAAGTTATACACAATTCAAGTGGTCCTTAGGGTCCTAATTGTTTAATTATCGCAGGAGAATGGGAGAAATTTGAAAATTAACATTTTCTTTCGCTTCCTCCCTCTTGCATTTGCTTAAAATGTGCTCCCTTCTCCTGAAATTTCTGTTTTTAAAAAGCTTGATGGTCCCCCCCTCCCCCAGCCTTGAAAGAATGTTAATTTCCCAGCAAGCTAGCCAAATTTCCCACCATGATGCATAATGTCCCATATTTCTTTGTTTGGAAAATCAATATTTCCCTCTAAAATGCCAGAATTTCCTAGCAAGGAAACAGCTTCTCAATTTTTTTGTATAGCCCTGGTTTCTGCTCTTTCCTGAAAAAAAAATTGCAGGACTCAAATTTTCTGCCCTTTCTCCATCATGTATAAATATTGATTGCTATATTTCGCAAATTGATTGTTTATAATATCTTTCTTTGAAGTGAATGGTTTTATCTTCAGGAGTACTAGATATGAAGTGTAAGAGGTTTGAGGCAAAAAAAAATAAGGAAATTCCTCATACTTTGGAAATGATAGTGTGTGCAGTATGGGGATAAATTTATTTACATATTTTTTGTATGTTCTACTTTTGATAATAAAGCATTCATAAAATATTAACATTCAAGTATGATCGTGAACACTTCTGTCAAATGGCATCCATATTGGCCATTGTGCCTGGCTGTTATTAAATGTGATAATTAATCATTTAACCTGTTATGAAAACTTGACAGGTATGTTTGAATTTCCTGTACTAATCAAGGAAGTGGATATTGTTTTGTAATCATTCAAATGGGGAATCATCATGGACAGTTAAAGACAATGAGCATCAATTATTAATTTCCTGTCGCAATATAGAGGCAAGGGATCTATTTCATTAGTCAAAAAATTCACCAGAAGCATTATTCAACATAAATTCATTACTGTACTGGTCATACAGATGTCAGACAGTACCTTAATTAACCCTGCAATCACTGCCACTCTTTCATATAACATTTTCAATTGGTTAATGACCTCATATATTCACTTCAATTACCAATTAAAATGCTGCTTCCAAATATTTAAGCTCAACTCCTCTTCACCCATACCACCATTCTTATGTTCCTGATTGGTTAAGAAAATCGTATTAAAGTTCCATTTTTACCAGTTGACAGGTTGTAGTACTTGAAGGGTTAAGTATTAGTCATGCTTAAAATATGTGTGCAAAGCACCTTGTATCAGTTAGACATTAGTTACACAAATAAATGGGATTGTTTAGGTAGAAAATAAACTTTATTCAGAATTGTAGGAAGTTATTGGTCTATGAAGCTTACAGTGAGGGATATTTAAAATTCATAATGCCGTCTAATTATTACCAAATAAACCACAACTGAAAAAAAAGTGTTTAATTTCCCGGAAACCAAGTTCACCGAAAAGCAGAGAAGATTTCTCTGAAATTTTTGTATGTTCCTTTATTGAAATGTCAAAAATTTCTCTGGAAGGATTTTTCCAGATTCTTTTTTCAGGGCTTGCACCCAGACCAATATTAGTTATAAAACTGAGGTATATGGTGTGTTGTTCGCTTTCCATAATTCCTTCAAGGTAGGTGAATCTAAGATTCATGTTAAAATTCTTAAATCGTAGGCCTGATGTAAGTTATAAAAGACAAAATGTGGTCTCTTATTGTACCCATATTTAATTGATTATTAATAATTCCAAATGCGTATGTGCGGGGTAACAATCAGGGTAGTCTACTATATTTTGGGTTGGAGCAATGTGGTGACCATGTTTCAATAAACCTTCGTAGAAGACAAAATCCAATGAGAAGGATGGTGTGAACCTTGCGTCTCCACGGTATTACAGAAATTTTAAGAGCAAACTTGCCCTCGTGCCTTTTCTACCTTTGTCCAATCCTCTCCAGATCTTAGCTGAACTCCCCGACCCTACAATTGGTATTCGATTCCATCCCAGCCCTTTTCTTCTTCTTTCCTCCCTTCTTCTCTTCCCTCCTTCCTTTCTCCCATCCCTTCCTTTCTTCCCACCCCTTTTTATTCTCCCCCCAAACTCTCCTTGCACAGTAACCTGTTCCCATAAAGTTGGTGATACCTATGGGTAGTACAGCCAACTGCATTATTCTCCTAACCTAGGAGAAATGTGAAAAATTACAAACAAAAATGTGAAAGCAATGCAGGAGTTTTGATTTCACATGTTGTGGAATTTTTAGGATGACCCTAGGGGCCCTCATCTTGGGAAAAGCTAAATCCCATCTGGATATTCACCCATTTATACATGGTTAGTATGGACTACAGCTGGGGATATTTGTGAAAAGATACAGTTTAAAAAGTAATTTTGGGGTGATATGAGTTTGGCTAGTTACGTGACTTGGGTGTATAATTTTGCACATCTTGTGGTAGAATGAGCAGTTGCTGTCTCGGCTTTTTTTGCTCTGGCCATGAAAATATAAAAAAATACAAACGTGCAAATATCTCAGTTTGGAATTAAAGGTGCTTGTTCTGATTTATTTGTATTATGTTTTCTACTTGATATTAGAATCTGGCACTTGCACATACAACCCATCAAGTACCGTGGGAAACAACCTTGCGGTTTTGATGGTAGATGCAATAATACCTGTTGCAAAGCCATATTCAATACTGTGCTGATATTGGTGGTTAACCACTAAAACGGCGGTTTTTTGTTTATTTCTTGGGAATGAAATGGATTTGAGTGCTCAAATTTCAGGACGACAGTGAGAAAAATACGGCCTTTCATCTGATATCAAAATCGATACTACTTCCGGTTACATCAGGGGGGTCCCAAAGACAATCGGAATACGCACCTTTAAAGACATGCTTCGAACAAAACATGCGTTTGTTCCTGAAGTGGTATATTTGGGGAGAGAATGAGGTGATCATTTGTGCATAGTACATAATTTAACTCAGAGCTGGAAGTAAAAGTGTTTGGATAGCATTGGTGAGAAGATTTTGATAATAAAAGTGAAACAGGCCCAATGCTTGATGAATAGTGAGAGGGTATCCACACCCACCCCCAAATCCCAGAAGTCCATAAGGTCTTATGTCTAATACTTGTAATGCTACATGTGTGAGCATAACAAGCAGTAGATGTTGAAAAAAGGTTGAATAAGTCATTTTCATCAAATTTGCCTACATGTGGCAAAAAGGTCCACTTTTTGGGAAAAGGTCCGCTTAATATTACAAAATCCACCCTTCCCCAAACAAATCCATCATACGGGCTTGAACTCAGCACTCACGAATTACTTTTATTTGTGTGAATTATAACATTATGTCAGAGAGTTCAAATACATGTACTAAATTGAAAAGAGCATTTATTTTTTTAGGGGTTAAAATAATCATTATTAATTGAACATTGCTCCGCTTAAAGGTGGGTGACCCCATCAACCACCTTGTCCCCCCCCCCTTTACTTCATCAAAATTAAGATTTTGGTATCAAAAGGAAGTTCATATTTTTCTCATTGCCCCAGTAAATGTTTCCTTTCTTTGTTATAACAAAACGTCTATGTGGTATACCACGGCACACATTTTGCTTCTACTGTCCAAACGGCTGGACCGATTCAACTCAAAGTTTGTAATCAGACGTTTTGGTGATGTGCTTCCGTGTGAGGGAGAAGACATCAGGATTGGATTGGGTCACCCATCTTTAATAAAAGGAATGATTTTGTATTTTTGGCTCACACAACAGTTAAATTGAATGTTTGGGCTTAAAAAACTCTTATTGTGTGTCATTTTCAAATAAATTGGAGAGATGTGGACTACGTGTAGATGTCACTAGTGAGAAAGATAATTTACCCCTTTAAGACATGGCTTCACACATAATTATTATATAGGCTAAAATGGAATTTCGGTCTGCAAATGGGATCTTGAATCGTCTCTGTGCAGTAGTGCCGGGTATAGCTACATGTTATTTTGTACACGTATACAAAATATTGGGAAATACCAGTGTGGCAGTATGTAATGACAATGTTATTTCAACTATGTTACCTTCATAGAGGGAAAGTGGGTTTGTGGCTTGTGAAGATCAGTGCTGTAAAAAAGAGAAACTGATGCCAATCAAATGCAACTTCATAGTGCAGATAAGTAACAACAAGAGTTAATCCCACAATGCACTAGTTTTGGGTAATTTCACATCAATAAGGTCATGTGATTCCACAAAAATCCTATTCTTAACACATAAAACCCTAACTTTTACACTCATTTTAGCCTACAAGGTGGTAGTACTTACGGAATTTTTGGCATGATCATGAAATGTCTCTTAATCGTATTAAACACTTCTTATCCATAAGTACTGACGTGTGTTTAGTACAGTGCAGTATAGGCACATTGCAATGTATTGTGGGATTGATTCAAAACACCTCTGAGTAACAACAGAGTGTAGAGAAGTAACAACAAATTTTGCTTCCTTTTCTTTTGCAGTAGTATGGGTTTAAGTACATCTCCTCACATGGATTCTGAAGTACATGTACCGTTTGAAATTGACCATGAAGAAATAGCAACAAGGGCAACTCAGATGGTTGAAATCTTATCAGAAGAAAACCAAGCACTGAGGCAAGAGTTACACACTTACTATCAAAAAGTCAGCAGATTACAAAAGGTGAGTGAAAAAAAATCCATTTCACCTCATTTTTTAAGGGGCACTTCATGATCCACAGCTTCGTCCCCCGACTTGCCTAAAAAAATTGAGATTTTTATGGACATCTGAACCGTTGACCCAAGTGTAGTATGTGTACCTAATCTTACTTGCATATTCGATCTGCTCTTGAAGAAATTTGTAATTTTGTATTTTCTGTCTGTAAATGGACATAAATTACAACACTCCATGGCCTATAAGGCACAAACATTTGTGCATCATCAAAACACACTGTCAAAATCAACTGAAATTTTGGAAATGACCTTTTCTTGGGGAAATTTTGTGAACCATAAACTAAAAATGAGGTGCTAGGATCATGAAATGCTTTTTCAGGCTTTCAAACTTTCATAATTGTTCAAATATCCTTCTGTGATAAACTGATCAGTCTCATATTTTGTTGTGGTAGTGCGACAAGGTCATGAATGCAATGGCTGCTCTTGATATGGTTCATTTCTAGAGCCATTGACCAAAGACTTGGCATAATAGTCATAT
Organism: Ophioderma brevispina; assembly: GCA_023653785.1. NCBI lineage: Eukaryota > Metazoa > Echinodermata > Ophiuroidea > Amphilepidida > Ophiodermatidae > Ophioderma > Ophioderma brevispina. Next base: position 36,651 of record JAMKCH010088323.1, read on the forward strand.
GTTGATGGAAATTTTTGACAAGTGGCAGCTATTGCACTTACGACCTTCTTGCATTCACGTGCCGATTAATGTCTTGCACTGTTGAACACATTTTGCATTTTACCTTTGATTGATTGTATAAAACCTTTCTTTGAATTTGATTGAACATGTTCTCATTATGAATATGACCTTAGCTGCCAGTACAGCTAAGTATGGGCACCATCTATGGATATAAATGATACAGCCAATACTAGCATTAGTGGTGGTCTTTTGGTGACAAATCGTTAAAAAATAACATTTTAGTACTTATGTGATAATGACTCAAATTTAAAAAAGGGCAGTGGTTTTGTTGTGTTATCATAAAATACTTGAAATGTATGCCTATAAAGAATACTGAAACCAGTTGCGAATTTCATTTTTTTTTCAAAATAAGGACAGATTGGGTAATATGCCAAAAAAATAATTTCTTTATATTATATTTGAAGTCTAGATATTATGATTATATTTTAGAGGATCTTTGATTTATTTGTTGTGAGAGGTAATGCAGGCCCAAACCGCTTGTATTCTCAAAACAAGTAACTTTAAACCCGTTTTACACCAGGATTAGTCCTTCATAAGTGAACCGTTTTGGTTCAGCACACTCAGAGATCGGTTGGAATGGCTCATCCATGAGCAATTTTTGTGTCTTTTCAGAGCATGTTGAAACTAGTGTCCAACCGATCACCCTAATATGTGTTATACCGATTACAGATTATAAAATTTCAAAATCGGTTCATTCGGATTCCAATTTTTTCTCTGTATTTTTTTGGCGTTACATCGCTGTTTTCGACAGCCAGAAGCTGCCAGAAAGTAGCAGATCGATTTAGGTAAACCACTAAATGGCAAAATAGTAAGTTAGGAACAACATACACACTCTTGTGTACATAAAATAATAAATTTATTGTTTCAGTTTCGATTTGTTTTCACTGTTTGGCCATCAGTTTGGAACAATTTTAATTCAAGTTTGGACCTCTTTGATATTAATTTAATTGGTATAGAAAATCGGTAAAAAATGAGATTTTTGCCGATACCGATCAGATACTGATGAGGTCACAATCAGCCCGATTTCATAAATACAGATCATATCGGTTATTCTCTAGTTGAAACAAAATATAATGAATGAAGCACTAACCCTGGTTTAAACCTGGATTTTAAGTTGCAAGACTTTTCTCTCTCTCTCTCACTGAGAGTACCAGCTTATGTGAACGCCAACAAGGATGAGTGAGAGGGAGGGGGCATGCCAATTCCACAAATAACTGTGATACTGACGTACCTAATTGTATTTTGATATTATGGTTGAGTGATAGTTGTGGTGTTGGCCCTGGCCTAAGGCCGCCACAGTTCATGCAGTTATTCCAACTAGTCGGCCGGGCTTTTACCGGTTCACCAGACTAGTGCTGATGATAATTTGCTAGCGATGCATTCACATGCCAGTGTTTGTTTTGTAGCATTCACTGCAATGCTTTAATCACAATGCACATAACATATGCACCAATAAACACAATGCACATTCGCTACACCCACACATCATACAAACACAAACATAACACCCATACCTTCACATGTGCATAGAACAGTTTAGAATATGTATGCTGCAGCTGTATACTATATTTGATGTGATTAAAAGTGAGCTGTCCTGATAATAATAATAATAACCATTATTAACTGGTACAAGTGACATGAATTTTATATCATGTACAAATGCATGCGTGCAGTCCGGTAGGATTTATTGGAGGGGTGCAAAAAAAAAAAAAGGACTTAAAAAAAGTGGGACCTTTTTTTGTGAAAGTGAACTTAACACCCCTAAAATGATCCCTTTTTTGGACTTTTTTGAACATCCCATACAAAAAAGTGGACTTTCTTATCAAATATTTTATTTATATTTTGGACCAAAAAATTAAACGCAAAAGTGGACCTTTTGTCACTTTTTGTGGAACTTTTAGGGTTGTTTGAGTGCATGGGTTAATACATGTCATAATATACAACAATGTCCTTCAAACATTACATCTGGTTCTTTCTGGTTCTTGCTGGAACGAATATACATCACATAAGTACAAAATGTTTAGTTTTTAAAGAAATTCTGAATTATTACCTTTTCAATACCGTATTTCCATAATCATCAATTAAAATGCAATTCAAAAAATGAGTCCAAATATCTAGTCCTTAGGTACAAATGTATGGTTTATTGAGATGCCTTCCCAAATTACCCCGAGGAAGCCATCTCAAAAGCCACTGACTTAAGTGTTGCTAGCCCTGTATTGCCCATTAGTAAAAGTGTTAAAGGTAAGGGGAAGGTTGTAGTCATGTAAATTCTGTTACATCTGCAAACCATAGTGTTGAAAGTTGTTGACCTTAATAGGTCCTAATTTGAACTTTACAAAGAAAAAAAAATCATGTTAGCGTTTCATCCATTTTATTACATTCTTTGCCTTGGATTAACTGTATGAGGTTTTTTTAATTTAGCAATTTTAGTAATAAATGGCCCATATTTTTTGAGTATTTTTTGTGATTTATTTTGTGGGTGTTGTTGTTTTCCGGAAAAAAAAAAAAAAAAAAAAAAAAAAATCCGAGTGGTCGTGTAGCGGACAGAAATATTAACTTTAACTCGGGCCCTTTGGGGCCGTTTTTTTGTTCGCCGGTAAATTGTCCGTAAAAAATGTCAGACTATTTCGCCGGTGGAATGGTACGTGCAATTACTTGTGGCGTGCTGGGTTGTTTTCCCCCTAGAAATGTCGCGTGTAAATTCTTTAGAGCATTGAGTTTTTTTTGGTAAAAAACGTGTGTTTTTTGTAAATTTCTTTGCTTTTTAATTTACATGGCACGTCTTGGGTTTGTTTCTGGATTTTGACGTCTTTGTCCAGAGATCCGCTATCGACCGTGTCACTTATAAAAGAAGTATCTGACCATTGCGTTTATCTAGGTGTGATGTTGTTTAAAATCGCGTATACTTTGTAGTGAAAATAAATGGTTGCTTGCTGCAAAAAAGGAAATTAGTGCTGGTTGTTTCCCCTCAGGCGATTTTTAACGCAGGTTAGTTTGGGTAAGTACAACAACTGTGTATATTAAGCGGGTAGTCCAAGTGCCAATGACTAGACCACTCCATTGCTTGTGTTCGTGTCCCGGGCTATGACGTGTCGAGCTTAATAGCGGGGGTTACCCACCTGGAAGATCTTTTGTTGAACTTGACGACATTAACCAATGATACTTGGTACTTGGGATTAGTAAAACCTCCAAGGACTCGTCATAAGGGAATTTTGACTGGAGGTGGGTGGTCACCGAAAAGTTACTAGGGAGTAAATGCTGTACTAAATGCGGTTTCTGTTTGTCTAGATCAATGTTTATGTTGATTTAAACAGTTTTCCAGTCGGTTATTGTTTCGTGGGAACAATAAGAAGATTGGTGGCGTGTTGCAGGCTTGGTGTGGTGTAGATTTTTGAGTTGCTGTTATGTCCTTTTCTTGCCCTGTCGGTCTTGTGTGGAATTGTTATTGTCTCTGGTGGAATGTCAAGTTCATCATGTTGGATTTTTATAGAACCAACCGGAACGAATTTTGCTGCGTTCTTGTAGACTTAGCCCAGCCGAGGGTGGGATAGCATTTCGGGAACACTAGCTTCACGGGTGAAATTCCCAGTAGTGAATCTGGGCTTACTCTCCCTTGGACTTTTTCAAGGATGTCTGTCCTTTGCTTGGTAAGGATCCATGCACCAGGCCGCTATTCCACATATTCGAGATGGGGTGGGTTCGAACAAGAGTATGGTAGAACCTTTCTTTGATATTAATACTGTAGATGCATGATGGAAGTTTTTCTCGCTCTGGATGAAACCCAAGGATTTAGAAGTTTTTATGGCAGCAATATTGGCTTTTTTGCTTGGTTATTTTTTTAGAAATTTGTATTGTTTTGGGTGTAAAGAGATGTTTTTTGTTTTTCGCATATTAACCCTCAAAAAGTCTACATATAGGCCTAAAGCAGAACAAAAAGAAAAATTAACACAATCAAAATGAAATAAAATAGTCAAATGGAATTGGAAATAAAGAAAAATCAGTACAATTAAAAAAATAAAACGAAAAATAATAATAAACAATGAGAAATAATAACAAATAATTTAAAAAATAAACCAAATAAAATCCGTGTACACTAGTCTTCTAATATTCCAATTAAAATAAATGTTAAAATATAAAAAGAAATAATAACATAAAAAATATAATCACAGATATTTATATAGCGCCTTCCCCCAAAAAGGAATAGAAATATAAAATGAATAAATAAAATGGTAAACCTAAATAATTTTTTAAAAAATCATTACAAAATAAATGAATAAAGAAACGCCAAATAATAAAAAATAAAAGCCACCCTGGGTCCCCCCCTCCCCCCTCCCCGTAATGGGCCTCCTCCCCCCCCTCTTTTCCCCCTTCCTCCCTCACCCACGCCCGCCCGTCCTCTCCCCCCCCTCTTCCTCCTCTCACCCTCGTTCCCCTGCCCCTGCCCCTTTCCCTCCTTCCCCCATTCCCCCTCCCCGCTGCCCCTCCCTCCGTCACCTTCACCCACCCCCAAACAATCCACACAATAACAATTAAAAACCAAAAATTTTGAATAAATACATATCGAATTGAAAACTATCAATAGAAATAAAATACAACCCTAAAATTATAATAAAGTAAAAATCGTTACAATAAATTGAAATAAACAAATTAAAGATGATTAAATAGGACAATAAAAACTAAATAAATAAATAGAAAGAACACATATACAATTACATAAAACACAAAATAAACACTATGAATACATATATACATGTATATATAAATTAAAAATCAAAATCAAAAAACAAACGACGAATTGTCGCGAACTGAAATTGCCTTTTGTAAACCCGTGGCTGTCATCTTCCAAGCAATTGTCAAGAAAACTTACAGCTTCAGTTCTGACATCCTTTCACCTTACAAACTTTGCATGTTTCTATATGATCAGACCCACTAGGGACTACCACCAACAGCTACAACACCACCACTGTAGACTTCTCTTACCAGCACAGATTTTTTTCCCAAGTGCTCTGCATCTGGAACACCCCTACCAACTTTACTGGGTTCAGCTCAGTCCCTGGAGATTTTCTCCGAGTCGCCTGAAGCCACTCAGCACTCTTCCGCTAGCTAGCCACACCAACCTTCTTTTTACTTGCACCAGTCTTTTCTTCCCTGCACACTTTTGTTGATCCTCGGATATTCCCTGTGACCCAGCACCATTTTGCACCTAGAAACAACAATCTCTACTACTGGAGTGATGTATGATTGGAAGATGATAGAATCCGATGCAGGTCAACACCACAGGTCAACCTAAAAAAAATTTGCAAGTCGCCTGAATATGTAGCCACGGAATTACAATTTCATATTTGACACAATTCAAACAATCTAACAAAACCAACTGCAGGAAAAACGTCTGCTTTCAATATTTCAACATACAAAATCCAGCCAACCTCAGTTAAACACAAATGGCTCATAGCGACCGATAAGGTTCTGAACATAAGCATCACATACCACCGCCAACATGAACTCACTGGCAACCCACAATTTAATACCAGCCTCCCCCGCCTCTAACCAGATCCCAAATAACCATAAAACCCTGAAACCTAGAAAGCCTAGAACCGCGAATTCTAGTTGTTATTGTTTTTTTAATTTTTTTTTTTGCTTTTCCAGTTGTAAAAGGTAATAATTTAATGCCTGCCTCAACTAGATTTTTGAAAATATATATTTTTTTGTGCATTAATTTGAAATAGTAAACAAATTAAAATGGACCAATACTGCTTATTCCAAAAGTTTTGTGGATTAATCGGGTCTTTTGTTTTGATGTTGTACTATTCAGTACTAATTTATTAAATTATTATTAAATATTAGTAGTTATTAAAATTCTGGATCCAGATTTTTATAACAAATTGTGATTTTCTTTAGGAAGGACACAATATACTTATACGTAGCTATTTCAAATAACACAGTAAATTAGTAATGTGGACAAGCATTGTGTACATGCAAAAAAACATGATTGTGGGTAGAAAATTGGGAGGGCATATCCTAGGAACTCTTTGAGACAAGCCTTTTTAATTAAGCCTGGATATGTTTGGCCACCTCTTACCTGCATATACTTAAAGCCCCTAATTCAGCGATTTTTTTTTCAAAAGTGGTAAACAAACAGCGCCCCTATTTTTCATCAAAGTGCTTTTTGGCACTGTTGTGTTGGAAATTGTTGTAGTAAAGACCCTGTTAAGTGGTAAGCTGTAATGCGCCGTATTTGGTCGAGAAATAATTGATTTTTTATGGCTTTTTTACTAAGAAAAGTCGGGATCCGACTAATTTTAGATCAAAAACAGTCGCAAATGGCATGTTCAAGACCGCTTTTAAAAATGCTTAACGTGTCCTGTTTTTCACAATGAACAGTAAATATAATGTGTTTGATATGACCTAACACTAGACAATTTAAGAGACAAAATGGGCATTTTGATTATGGAAAAAATGACTGATAGTGGGCCTAAAAAAAGCTTTGTCAGAGATTTGCCTAACCAGATCAAGTTGTAAAATTCAATTTTTGTGGAATAAGCCATAAAATGTGCTGGTAAAAAAACCTTGCACATTAAACTCAGTGGAAATGTGAAGGGTTTTTTTTTGTGGAGACTTATATTTTATTCCATATTTAGTTTTTAAGAATAGCCGACTATCTTAAGGACACTACAGTGATTTGCCTAAAAATCAAAGGAAATCGAACAAATCATCAAAAAGCAGATTTTCGCATATCTGCAACAAACATAGGTATCCTAACATACTACAAGGTTATAGGACAAAAGCACCCTGATAAGGACAAAATATGATTTTAGGATTGGTCCGTTTTCGGACATTCATAAAAACACGTAATTCAATGGAGATCGGTATCTTGAATACTGCCGTTTCTCCTTTTCGCCAATTCTTCAGTTGGAAAAAAGGTAATTTATTAAGATTCTTAACAGGCTTGGCCTTCACTTTTAGCTATTCATGCAAAATTTTAATTTAGTTTGATTTCTTAGGATAAATCACTGTGATAGTTGTCTTGAATATGCTTTGTAGGGAGGTCAAACCTGGAGATGTGGTTAGCATGCTTATGATGAGTTAAACTGGTTGATCTAGACTGCAGATAATGTCACCTTAAACAAAAAATTTATGTTGCAAGATAGCGACAGGTAATTAAATGCTTGGCCAATTACAGTGAGTTCAATTCTGTGACCCAGTTCTTAGTGAGTGCTTAGAATGATGCATTTACTATAACAGTAATCAAGTTAATTATAGGTTAGTCCACCGTGAAACTCTTCAAATTTTTGTCATGTGAAGGGAAGGAGATACCTCTGGATTTTCCTCTTTTGTACTGTAAGACTACCATATCTTGGGAAATTTGACACAAGTATTTTATGCAAACTTAATTGGAAAGTGTTGCACTTTTGCTTGCTGTTTTTAATTTTTCGCCCATTCATTTTCCAGGCTTAATGCATTACATCAGTTTATTGTTCGGTGCTTGCTTATTGTGTCATCTGCAGAATTGCAGAAGGCACATCTATAGGTATTACTCTGGTGTATGCCTTCTGTGTGCTGCATGATGTGTGTGTGTGTTGTGAGTCAAAATGGTAACATTAATATATTGCATGAGCTGTATGGTCTCTAAGGGCTATGATGATGTTATGTACTTGGTGGAAAGGAGGGGGCAGGCAGACGACCAATCACGGTCCGGGGGACGCGATTTGTTTGTTTTATTTTTTGTTTATCTTCATTATTTTTTGGAGCATGTACAGCTTGAGCAATGAAATCCATGAGGTGCAGGTAGCATATGACATGTTAGTAGAATCCACAAGAAAGAAAACATTCTATTTTATATTTACCTTTCTTTTAAAATTTTTTCATTTTTACGGTTTGAGCCATAAGGTCTAGGAGTTATTAAACATGGATATTTATTATCTTTCCCTATAGATAGCCCAGACACCACAAGCTGAAACAAAAAATGTTGCGCTTGGCCGGATTCGAAACGGCGACCTCATTTTACTAGCGCGGGGCACTCTAACCAACCTGAGCTAGCAAAGAATGGGTTGATAGAGGAGTGTAGTTTAGAATTCATCTAAGGTGTAGTTTTCGAAATGTGTCCATCGCTTTCCTAGCAGTGATAGCACAGTCGTTCTGATGACACAACAAAAGGGGCAAAACAATTACTGATACTTTTTCTCTTATTATCTTTTCATTGCAGTTTGAGCAAGGGACTTATAAATTAACCAGAAATGCTTCCAATTTCTGTAAGGTAATAGCAAAAATCTGCACTGGCCTTTGGAAATCTCATGAATCTGTGATGAGTGTAAAAAAAACAAGGAAAATTTAGAGAAAGGCATTTTGAGATACTTAGGCCAGGACCTGTTAAGCTTTGTGTCAATTAAGATCATCAGGGATTTACCAGGTCATACACACATGCTTTGTGGGGTGATCTATGCTATTGCAAAATGACCTTCATCTGTGATTTTTTAAGATGGTAAAAATTTACCAACAATTTTAAGATGTTTGCGATGCTAGGTGCATACAGGAGCCCACGGAACTCACAGGGATTTTGGATTAAAGAAAGACATTCACTCAAACACACACACATAACTAAGGTTAAGTGGTAATAGAGGTAGAATAGGGTACTGTAAAACAATTTAATTTCACGGCAACTTAATTTAGCGAATTAGCAAATCATCATATTTTTGCAGCAATTTAATTTCACTAATTTGAATCAACCTGCTATGTTAGACTATAGTAATTCATCTTTATTGGCGGCAATTTAATTTAGCGATTTGGAGGTCTTAGCAAAATTAGCGAAATTAAATTGCTAGCGAAATTTACTTGTTTTACAGTATTTTACAGATATTCCTAATAGCAGATCTTCAATAATATGCTTTTGTTAGGGAGTCTAAACTGGAGAGTTAGCATGCTTATGATGAGTTAAACTGGGTGATTCATAGACTGCAGCATGTCACAATAAAAACAAATTTATGTGCAAGATAGCGACAGGTAATTAAAATTGCTTAGCCAATTACAGTGAGTTCAATTCTGTGACCCAGTTCTTAGTGAGTGCTTAGAATGATGCATTTACTATAACAGTAATCAAGTTAATTATAGGTTAGTCCACCAGTGAAAATCTTCACATTTTTGTCATTGTGAAGGGAAGGAGCTTACCATCTGGATTTTCCTATTTTGTACTGTACTACTACCATATCGTGGGAAATTTGCACAAGGTATTTTCATGCATAACTTCATGGAAACGTGTGCACTTTTTTGCTTGCGTTAATTTTCAGCCCATTCACTTTTCCAGGATTACTTGCATACATCATGTTTTATTGTTCTGTGCTTGCTTATTGTGTCATCTGCAAGAATTGCAGAAGGCACATCTATAGGTATTACTCTGGTTGTATGCCTGTGTGTGCATCTGTGTGTGTGTGTCTGTGGTCAAAATGTTAACCCTTAATATATTGCATGCTGTATGAGTTCCTAAAGGGCTATGATGATGTACTTGGTGGAAAGGAGGGGGCAGGCAGACGACACTCACGGTCCGGGGACTGCGATGTATTTTTTTATTTTTGTTTCTCTTCATTTATTTTTTTTGGAGCATTTTACAGCTTGAGCAAGAAATCCATGAGGTGCAGGTAGCATATGACATGTTAGTAGAATCCACAAGAAAAGAAAACATTTTCCTATTATATTGCCTTTCTTTAAAATGTTTTTATCATTTTACGGTTTGAGCCATAAGGTCTATAGGCAGTTCATAACATGGATATTTATTAATCTTTCCCTCTAGATAGCCAGCACACAAGCATTGAAAAAAAATGTGCGCTTGGCCGGATTCGAACCGGCGACCTCCATATTTACTAGCGCGGCACTCTAACCAACTGAGCTATCAAGACTGGGTTGGTAGAGGAGTGATAGATATCATCTATAGGTGTTAGTTTCGAAAGGTGTCCATCGCTTTCCTAGCAGATAGCATCAGTCTTTCTGATGACACCAACAAAAGCAAACAATTACTGATTACTTTTCTCTTCATTATCTTTTCATTGCAGTTTGAGCAAGACATCCATAAGGTCCAGGCAGCTCATGACATGCTAGTAGAATCCACCAAAAAAAGGGAACAACTTGAGACAACGGTCAGAGGGAAACTGGAAGCGGAGGTAAAAAAACTACGCGAACAAGTCACTTTTTTCCATGGTATGTATTTCTCAAACTTAAAAATTTAGACAATTGAAAGAAACATTGGTATAGTAGATTCATCCAAAAGTGATCTTCCAAACACGTGACCAGATCGTTCCACTGGTCAAGACAGGAGGTTCTCAGTGGAAACGGAAATGAATGGAGCTTAGTAAATCTATGGAGCTCACACAAAACAAGGAAAGGAGATTAATTTCTCTTTGCGTTTCAATTCACATTGCCGAAATCACGGGTGGTTATTTAGCATGCTTTCAATGGACTAATACCACGATACTCGTCTGAATCCGCTTATCTCAATAACCATGATAACTCGCGGAAATAAGAATGATTAGATAGCTGCTGTGTGATACAAGAACATGGTCACACTGATGTGAACATATGTATAGATGTATACAAATAAACTTACTGTCACAGAGCAGCTATCGACTTTAATAAGCGAGAGATAATGGTACATCATCATTTTGTCCGATCACCCCCGCTCATCCCAGCATAAAAGATCGTTTTTCGATGAATTTACTATAGTAAATTGAAAGTTGGATGAGTACATTCATTTCTGGCATTAGTGTAAAACGAGTTAATTTCAAAGTAACTTATTTTACAAATTACTGTTACTTAATTTCAGCTACAGTAGCAAATGAAGGAGTCCATTACATCATTCCATTACATAGAAATTAGTCCTATTTGAGGTCCCGTAGTGAAAAGACAAGTCAATCTGTATTGTGAATCTAATATAAACTGATTAATTTGAAAAAGGTGGCAAACTATAAAATAAGGTTATGTTACATGTATTTGGAATAGTCTGTAACCAAAACATTTATATTTTTGTAGTTTATAGATATTTGTAACTCTGAGATATTTGTGACATAAACAAAAATTGACAACGTCAGAGCTGCCAACTCTCCCGGATTGTCCGGGAGACTCCCGGAATTGAACTCAATCTCCCGGTCTCCCGATTGAGCGCCGAAATCTCCCGGATTTTCTACCCTCTAAAGAGTATTTTTTACTTGGAAAAAGTACTTCCCGATTGTCGGTATTTTGCGTCATTTTTTGTACCAAATACGGAAAAGTACAAGTCGGCATTTATACAGCAAAAAAAAAAAAAAAAAAAATATAAACTGATTAATTTGAAAAAGGTGGCAAACTATAAAATAAGGTTATGTTACATGTATTTGGAATAGTCTGTAACCAAAACATTTATATTTTTGTAGTTTATAGATATTTGTAACTCTGAGATACTTGTGACATAAACAAAAATTGACAACGTGGTAGGGGATAAAAATAGTTAAGATCGGGATTTACAATAGTTAAGATTGGGATAAAACAGATGGAAAACATATCTTGGTCTGTTTATTGTTAAGGAACCAGAAACTATGTGATGTGATCAAGCAAAATGATTGAGTCTGAAGTCGGTCAGATTCGATTTTTACTGTATGCACCATTTAAAAAGCTACATTTTGCTGAGACCCCCATTGAAATTGACCAATTAATTCCAAAGATTTAATTAGTTGAAGGGTGGTCAAAATAATAGGAAACAAAAGACATTTTCTCCTTTGTTTGACTATATCTCAAAATCAATATTTGCGACTTCTGACTCATTTTGCTTGATCATATCACATGTATAGTTTGGCATATCTTTGATGTTCAGTTAAAGAGATATGGGTGAAAATGCAATAAAGGTCATTGAACTTTTGATTGGTCATTGTACAGGGGCCAAATTTTCAAAATGCTTCAATCTTGACAAAATTGGTATCAAAAAAAAAAAAAAAAAAAAAGTTAGGGAGAAAGGATATAAGAGTCTTTACAAAGTGAATTAAAGACACAAGATTATAATAAAGTCTACAAAGTTTGTTCAACTGGTTTCAGACATCGTTTTTCTCCCGACTTTCGGATGGATCAGCACAGCAATATTTTAATATTTAACCATTTAACTGCTATATGCTGTGTCTTAAAGTGTATTAACTCCAGTGGTGCAAAGGGATAGGCCTACAAGATAATGAACCTGATGTGATTTACCGTTTTGCCTTTTTGAGTATTGCTCCATCATGGCAATTAATGCAAAAGTGATAGGTTATAATTATTTTAGTGCCTGGCCGTGGACTTTGTTCCCACTGACATGAATTTTTTTTTTTAATTCTCCATATGGACTTAGTTCCGACTGACAGTTCCCAAAACGGGGGCTGTCAGACGGCGGAGCCCTGTCAATTTTTTCAGGAAAGCTTTATTTTAAAGAGCTCTATCTCATGATGCAGTTAATAAGTATGTAGGTGGCTTCGTTTTCAAGTTACGAACCTTTAAAGTTGACTTTTACTTCAGCCATTTCATGTCATTTTGAAAAAATCCAAATGAACTAAGTTCCTACTAACCATGCTAACAGTTCATTAAATGGGGAAAGCTATTTTTAAGCTATGTCTAAAATTGGTCTTTAAGACAACAAAATCCATTGGCTATATATTCCTCTTGAGGACCTACATATAGGTGTTACACTGTGAAACGCTCGCTAAAAAAATCTCCCTGATTCTAATCAAATCTCCCTGATTCCAAGATCAAATCTCCCTGATTCCAAGATCTTAATGTTGGCAGCTCTGCAACGTGGTAGGGGATAAAAAATAGTTAAGATCGGGATTTACAATAGTTAAGATTGGGATAAAACAGATGGAAAACATATCTTGGTCTGTTTATTGTTAAGGAACCAGAAACTATGTGATGTGATCAAGCAAAATGATTGAGTCTGAAGTCGGTCAGATTCGATTTTTACTGTATGCACCATTTAAAAAGCTACATTTTGCTGAGACCCCCATTGAAATTGACCAATTAATTCCAAAGATTTAATTAGTTGAAGGGTGGTCAAAATAATAGGAAACAAAAGACATTTTCTCCTTTGTTTGACTATATCTCAAAATCAATATTTGCGACTTCTGACTCATTTTGCTTGATCATATCACATGTATAGTTTGGCATATCTTTGATGTTCAGTTAAAGAGATATGGGTGAAAATGCAATAAAGGTCATTGAACTTTTGATTGGTCATTGTACAGGGGCCAAATTTTCAAAATGCTTCAATCTTGACAAAATTGGTATCATATTGTTGGTATGAGCATGAGCAATCTGGAGATGTACTGTTTCAATGATTTCAGATCTTCCATTTTGGTTTATCAGTTAGGAAAGAGATGAGTAGTCTCTAATTCCCATACAAACCAATACAAATTTGATAAAAGGTAACTTTACACCAAATTTTACCACCTAACTAAACATCCTAGCTAGTGCAAACCATACTTTTCTGGATTGATCATGCTCATAGCTACAATTTGATACCAAATTTGTTAAGATCCATGCATTTTGAAAATTTGGCCCCCTGTACAATGACCAATCAAAAGTTCAATGACCTTTTTTGCATTTTCACCCATATCTCTGTAACTGAACATCACAGATATGCCAAACTATGTATTTTCTGATTCCTTATAATGTGACGAATCATTTGAGATACTTTTCAACTAAATTGAACCACTTTGAACGATTAATCCCTCTCCAAGATGGCCACCAAACGGACCCCGTGGGACAATATTTGATTTTGGTAGCATCAAAATTCTTTAAGTAGATGTCGTAGAGATTCTAAAAATCATGTTAGAATTTAGTTTTAAGGGGGAGGGGGGCATGGGAACCCATGTAATCTGCTAGACTATATGCTTTATTCCGTAAAATAAAGCACATGATACAGGGTAAAATAGTGAAAAGCTTTAATGTCACTGCTCAAGATAGGACATGTCACCCCTCAAGATCAGACATGTCAGAGATTTGTAAGACCACATAACATGCACTAATGTTTGGTTCATCTCTTGCACATTCATTCCACTGTGTAGTTGGCAGGTATGTTAGCCAAATGTTACAGGTATCATCGGTGACAGCGATATGTAGGGAATGGCATGCATGATCTTTCTGGTGGAGGGAAACGCTAACAGGAGGGGTAAATAGTATACTTAGGTGCAGAAAAATTATCAACTCCTTTCCCCTGATACATTCATGATGAAGTTTCCATGGGGAATGTTATGCAAGATCTTTCTGGTGGAGGGAAACTGTTGTCAGGAGGGTTAATGTATGCATGTGCCAAAAAAACTGTAGTCAGGAGGGGTAAATAACACTCTTATGCAAAAAATATAAATTTCTTTTCCCTTGAAACATTCATGATGAAGTTTCCAGGGGATGTGTTGTGCATGATCTTTCCAGTGGAGAGAAACTTGTCAGGAAACATACTAATATCGTATGTGCAGAAAACCAAACACCTTCTCTTTGCCCATACCTTAATGATGATATTTTCATGGGGAATTGGGCATAGCCAGTGGAGTGGCAGGGTGACAGAGTTTTCCCTCTTGAAAAAAAATTAGGGAAAATCAGAAAGGAAAAGACAGACATTCATGCTAAATCAGCCATTTAGACCATTTTGCCTGCCCTTTCGTAATCGCTGAGTTGGCTATGAAACTGAGGGAATGCCATGCATGATCTTTCTGGTAAAGGGAAACTAGTCAGGTTGGGTAATAGACTTATTTGTAGACCCCCATATATTCACAATGGTATTCTCATGGGTAATGTCATGCATGATATTTCTGGTGTATGGAAGCCTTTCATCTGTATGCACATTTAAGCTTTTCTTACCATGTTTTCTGGTTGGTTAATTATGTTGTATAACCTGGTGAATATTTGATTTATTTGGAGGTCCCCGATTATCAAATTGCTGTTTATCCCTTTAAGTACATCAATGTTATTTTGGTTCACCTCTGGTTACATTAGAGAGAGAAAAGGAGGAAGTAGGGCTCTTATGTAATGGAAATGTCTGTACAATTTCAACAATCTATTTTTCCCCTTAATATTCCAGATTGTGAAGCACTATTTTTTTCTACAATGAAATAGTTTAATGGAATTGTATACACTTGTCCCCAGTTTATAAGCTTACATGATAAATTTCAAAATTGTTTATAATCTCACATCATTGCTGCTTATTCCTTAAAGGTGCTTATTCCGATTTATGTCTATTGTGTTCTCTACTTGATATGAGAGCCTGGCACTTGCATATACACCCCACCAAGTACCGTGGGAAAAAAACTTGCATTTTTGATGATAGAAGCAATAATGCATATTGCAAAGCCCTATTCATTGCTAATATTGATGGTTAACCATTAAAACAGCAGTTTTTTGTTTATATCTTGGGAATGAAATGGATTTGAGGGCTCAAATTTCAGGACGACAATGAGAAAAATATGGCCTTTATCTGATATTAGAATCAATACTACTTCCGGGTTGATCAGGGGGGTCCCAAAGACGATCGGAACATGCACCTTTAAGAGGATATAAGTATCGACAATTATCAGGGTTATATAGTAGCTTATCATGCAGCCCACTCATTTGTTACGGTGTTTGTCCTTTTATCCGGTATTGCAAATAGTAGTTTGAGAGTTTTGTTTGCCGGAGAACACAATATAACAAGTAATAAGTAGTTTTTAAATAACAATGTTAAGTTTGTGTTGTTCTCAATTTCAGCACACCTTGAGATTACCAAAAGCCAACTTACACAGAGAGAACAAGCCAAATCAGCCAGCGATTCCGATCTCAGATTAGAAATAACCAAAAGAGACGCTCTTCTCACTCAACTTGCAGCTCAACGTAAGTAGGGATGTGTTTGTTGTTACCATCACTATAGATGTATGAGACAATACTGTTACAAACAACATCAGACCATTTCCACAGAAATTAAAGGCGTTATCAGAGATTTGCCAAATCAGAAGATCAGAAGATCCTAACATACCCTGCAAATTGTAAGATCAAAAACACCCTAATGAGGACAAAATCTGATATATTAGTCACTACTCTCCGTACGGACAATTACTACAACATGTTGTTGAATGGAGATTCAGATCTTTGAACACTGCTGTTTTCTTCCTTTTCTGTAAATTTTTCAGTTGGAAAAGATAATATACAACAATTCTACAGACTTATTCCTCACTTTATAGCTATTCCTGCAAAATTCCAAATATTTTGACTCTCTCAAGTGGATCACTGCTAGTGTCTTTAAGTACTTTTTTTCATATTTGACCTGTGTAAAATTTAAATTTTAACCTTTAGTAACAATTTTCAGCTTATGACTCCATAACTATAAGTCAGAGATGGCACAAACTAAACTTTAAAAAAATATCCTTGTGATTATACCAACAATTTGATGTGCATTTGAACAAAAAATGACCAACCTTTCTATTGTGACTCCAATTGTGTACCTGCTAACCTTGTTTTACAGGAATCATCCCTATTTTGAATTCTGAGTTGCAAAAAAAAAAAAGAATTTTTCTGATTTCTGAAATTTCAAACAAGGGATAAACCTGTAAGGGAAATATTAAAATAATTGCCAGAAAAGTCTGAAATATTTCCTGGGCTTCTGAAGACGTTCCTGGGGTTTCAAAAACATTAAACCCAGTAACTTAGGGGACCTTGCCCCTATGTACTCCACTAAAGGTGGTAATGGGCCACAAATAAACACCACCCATAAGGGCTTTCATGATGAAGTGTTCATGACCATGATGACACATGCATTCTGATATATGGGTTCTCAATGTTGGCAGGTATGCAATTGTTTCTCCAATAGTTGGTTTCAGTCTGAGTGTGCAATACAACATCAATTAAGATAAAAATATAAACCCTTTTCATGGTTGCTTTAGAGGAGATGTTACAGAGTCCAGGTGGAATAGACTATTTGCACGATCCCCATAATGCATCTCGTTAATTTCCCATTTCCATCCTGGAACTTGTACCAGCCTCAAGTCAGCTAAAAACATACAGTCCAGTGTATAATATCAATACCAGAAAACTTTATCTGTGACGTTGCACTAGTTGTGTACTCATCTGGCAGATGCATTATGGGGATCGCACAAATCGTCTATTGGTTCATAAGATTAATTTCATTAGAACCAAAAAAGAGCAATCTTTATAAAAGGTCATGTGCATCTGCAAGTGTATTGACAGTCTGTGCTATGTGGACCAGTAAAATGTATTAACAACAGGATGCCATATGCTGCCATCACTCTGCCATGATAAAGTTTACTAAGTGATTGTTGTGTTGCAAATTAATCAAAATGTGTTTATGTTTGATGTGAACAGATAAAGACGACCTTGTAGAGAAGCAGCGGATGGCTGTAGAGCTAGGGGCACAGAGAGCCACTTTAAATGACCAGAGATCGCACATTGATGTTTATTAATCAAAATGTGTTGATGTTTGATGTGAACAGATAAAGACGACCTTGCAGAGAAGCAGCGGATGGCTGTAGAGCTAGGGGCACAGAGAGCCACTTTAAACGACCAGAGATCACACATCGATGTTTTAGATACAGCACTGTCAAATGCACAAGCTAATGTACTTAAGCTACAAGAAGAGGTAAGAAAAAAGGGAAAGCAAAATAGTAGCAAGTTGTGCAGATCTTATTTGCTCATCCATATTTGCATTTTTTTTTCCAAAGAAAGGGGGAACCCAAAATTAAACACAAGTTGGTGAACTGTTCTTATGGGAGAGTGTGATCCACTGGTTAGGGTATTCCACTTTGGCCATTTTGGTCATATGGACCCCACTGCCAATTGTTGGGAGGTAATCAATTCTTTTTTGTGTCGTCTTTTGCAGAAGGCACATAGGGATTACTTTGGTCATGTGTCTGTGTGTGTGTATCTGTGTGTGTGTGTGTGTGTGTCTGTGGTCAAAATGTTAGCCCTTAATATATTGCAGAAAATATATGGTAGAAAATGGTCTAAATGCATCAAGCAGTCACAGTTAAAATGAAAAAGGTTCCCATTTGACAGACCAACTCAAGCTTTACAAACTTATTAGCTATAATAAACATGGTTCCTATTAAAATAAAAAAGGGGTATTTAAACAAGTTTAAAATCTGAGGCAGTAGGACATTATGGTGCCTTTGCCCCATTTGCAAACATTACAACAGTTGTGATTTACATCAGCCTTAACATTGTTTTGTAATGTCTATGGTTGAAGATGATGCTAGGGAAGCCATAAAGTTGAAAATGTTTTGGATGAGTAGGAGATGCTGAACAGGTGCATTCTATAAATATGTGTGTTAGTCACGTTTATGAGATCATTTCAAAATGTGAATAACAGCAGCATGTCAAACAGTCAATACTTTCATGGATATGTGGCGAATGAAGATGTCAGTTAACAGACTTTCCACAGTGGCAGGGGGGTAGGACATGCCAACTTAACAGCAACAGTGAATGCAAATCTGCATCAACATCCGGCTTAACCTGAGTGTTAGTCTTTATCAAAGACATACAGTACATGTTAGGAGGGGCTCTTACACACATCTGACAAAGACTTGTCTAAAGGCTATAGCTGGTCATGGATATTTAAATCTTAAATAACTGTTATTGGAAATTACACGGTTTTGCAGGGAGGTTAATCCACTAACCTCGACGGACTTTGACGTCAATAATTGTTCCCTAAAATATCATGATATTACTTAGATCTTTTGAACGAAAGTTTAAGAGGTGATTTTTTAATGTCACTGGGACCGTGGGGTGCCACAGAAAATACACGTAAGAATTCCCTAAATTACCGTTTGGAAATCCCAGATGCCCAAATCGAGCAGATCGTGTCCGCCCTCCTGGAGCATGATTGGCCTATCACCTTAGCAGAATCATTTGAATGCAGCTTTCATGCTGATTCTGATAACTCCATGAAAATGTGAAATGAAGAGGGGATTGAAAAATGTTGTTCTGTGTGCAACTATAGTTTTTTGCAGGGTCTATGGGTTAAAGGTCCATGGTCCGATCACTAATAGCCTCGTCCCCAGGGACCCCAGATTTTACCAGAAGTGGTCAAAATATTTGGTATCAGAAGAAAGTTACTATTTTTTTTCATTTACCCTGTGAAATCTTAGGGCTACAAGATGTTTGGTTTGGATGTTATGAGCAAAAATATGCTCCATTTTGGTCGACAAATATTAATTTTACAAAACAGTATATTTGCATATACGATTTTGTATTTGTTTTGAAATTTAACTACTTAGTTCTCCAGGTAGACAAGGATGTATATTTATTAATCTTTCCCTGGTAAATATACTGTTCTGATGCTATCTGCTATGGTAGCGAAGGACGCCTTTCGAACCCAACACCTATAGATGATATCAATCGCTCCTCTACCAACCCTGCCTTGATAGCTTAGTTGGTAAGAGCGTTGTGCATGTAATACAAAGGTCGCCGGTTCGAATCCAGCCAAGCGCACATGTTTTCAAGCACACATGTTTTTTTTTCAACACTATCATGTGCTGGCCATCTCTCCAGGGAAAGATTAATAAATATACATCCTTGCCTACCTGGAGAACTAAGTATTTAAATTTCAAACACAGTATTTCTCAAATTTAATATAGCCAGAGATGGGTACAATGTCTGGCTGCTTACTGAATTCTGCAAGGTCCAGTGGGCAGATCAAGAGCTGTTCTATTGTCTATATGTGGTGCTGTTCCACAACCACAGGTAGTGTCCTAATGTGCTTCCAGGTAACCCCACTTCTGCAAGGAAACTTTAGATCGGCCGTAAACTATCACCGTCACCGTAAACCTGTTATGGTGATGGCCTATTCAATAATATTAATAAAGGCCTTTGTTTATAAATAGAATTCAGTGAGTATGACTGGTTTGCAAAAAGAGCTTATAGAAAGGAGTTTTCCTTATTTTTTCAGGTTAAAAGACGGCAGCCCTACGTAGAAAAGGTTGGCATATTACAGAGGTATCTACAGACTCTACAAGCTACCTACCAAAAAAGAGATCACTTTGAACACAAATACAGACAGAAACTTGAAAGGGAACTAGCAGCACTCAAAGGTCATCATGTAAGTGTTGACACACTACGGTGTACTTGGTGTAAAGAAACTGATTGTCCCCCACAATGGCTAGATGGGTGTAGGACACTCAGTCACACGGACATTGTATTTCATGACACTGGGCGGGGCGAGGGCCAGGGTTCCCACTTAGGTTTTTAACTTGGAGTCCACTGGACCCCATAATTTCCAAATCTTCAGAATTATCTGGTCCGGTGGAATGTTCTGTGGTCCGAGACCAGCCTACCAAATGTTTGTAATACTACTAATCGGGCTTATCAGTTTCCAAATGCATGATGCGTAAGATTTCCTGATTTCAACTATGCCTTTGGAAACTTTCAAGGTATCACATTTCCTTATTTCAATGTTAACAAGTTGGTTTTCTGTCAGACAATACTAATAGTAATAGCCATTGCAATATTGTGAATTTGGTTTTCCCACAATAAGCACTATTTTGAATGCTGCATTTAGCAGAAATATTATGTCTATAAATTTTGCTTTTTGAGGTTTGTAAACATATTTTTTGCCTTTCAGAGGCTTAGAATTATGGCATCCAAGTGGACCTCATTTTGTTACTCATTCTGAATTTATTAAGTCCAGTGAAAATTCTGTCTGTCATTTGACACCAAAATCCTACTAAGCGGGAACCCTGACTTTGTTGGGTGTATGCCCCCTTTCAAATTTTTGAAGTAATATTGAAAAAAAAAATTATTGCAGAATTTGAGATAAGTCAAATTAGCTAGGAAGTGAAGGCACCAGAACAAGTGTGGTAATCAATTTGAAATCATAGTCCTTTCTGGTGCCCACAGATCAAATTTCACACTGATTTTAATGACACGTTGTCATCAACAATATTACTTGCCCCATGTAATAGAACACTGCTTGTTCTATTATCAATAACATTGCAAATCTGGTCCATTTGCAGATTTTCTCCAATTACCATTGGTGAGATCTCAAATTTTGTTCATTTTGGTCATTTCTACTTCTAGTTTGACAATTTGTACAGTGCTCTATTTTTAATAAAAACAGATTTTTTTTCTATTCCTTGGTTTTAAAAAATTTTAGATGGTTTTTATGCCACTGTTAACACTGGTTGGATCATGTCAGTGGTTGGATAGTTTCATAGTAGGGAAAATAGCTTAAAGGGGCATTTCCATGATCCAGAGCCTCATCCCCCAACTTGCCTAAAAAAAGTTGAGATTTTAATATCATCTGGACCATTGGCCTGAGTATAGTATTTGTGCCTAAATTTGATCTACTCTGGAAGAAATTTACTATTTTGTATTTTCTGTCCTTAAACAGACAGAAATTACAACACAGTGGTCTATGGGGCACTGTGATACAAACATTCGCTCACAACATCAAAACGCACGATCAGAATCGCCCAAAATTTTAGAAATTACCTTTTCTCAAGGATATCTAGTGAACCACAAACAAAAATTGTATCAAACATGAGATTCTGGCCTCATTAGAAAGCTTGTATTTTTCTCATCACATCTGCAAAATATTTTGGCTGAATTCTTTTCCATTATGATGCCACAAGCTAAAATATGGGTTGTTTACAGTTACCATGAAGACAGTGACAGTTATACTCTTCATCAAGTTAACATTATTGTGCTATGGTTATGTATTTTCATATGACAGAGCAACCAGGATGAGGGCGTATCAGAGTTGGATGGAGGCAATAGCAGTCAAACATTAGTGGAATTACTAAGGGAGAGAGAGGATACTATTCTGAGGCTAGAAACAGAAGTAACCAAGGTATGCCCATTCCGGCAAGAGTTCCATATGTACCCCTTCAAAGTTCTATACATGTAACAAATTCTTTTATATTTTTGGCCTTAGGGTTAGGGTATTTGTTGGTGTTAGGCCATAAATAAAAAATGATTTGTTTCCTGTGTGATTTTAAAAGGGGGTACATATAGAACTCTTTCCCAGATTCTTTTAGTGACTTACTGTAAAGTGGGTTATTTTGGGGGCTTTTACAATTTACAAGTGAAGTTATGAATTGAAAGTAAGTACGTAAAACCAAAGTTTTAAATCAGGGTTTGTTCCCGGCCGGATTCACCTCTCATTCACAGCAGTACTGCTGTGTGAGGATTTATTGAAGCAAAAGATAATTGACCAGATGCCCTTCCTGACGGCAATGTGCTGGATGGCCGCCGTTGGCTCTCCAGAGCTGATGCCCTTGAAGGGAGATCTTCTTTTTAGTTCTACCAGGGTAACCGCTACCCTCTTCATCAGATTTCCTTAGAAACCCAATGGGGGTGACAGCAACCCGGCCTTGGGACAGGTAATACTGGTTACCAGGATACCAGTAGCAGGCCCTCAAAGAAAACTGACCTGACCTAAAAAAAAGCTCACAAAAACATTTTGGACCCATATCGTAATATCTTTACTTGATTGAAATAATAAATTCAAAACCCTGTAAAAGAAGTAGAGTAAAAATCACTGAAAATTAACTTGTGCAAATATTCTGCTATGAGTTCTGACCATTTTAATAGGATAAGTCCCCACTGTGTGATTAACACATTATCCACCTTTGTTATTTCCATTATGTAGACCAAATTGTGTAGAAAGTTTGCAGAATTTGGTTATATAACTTAATTCAAACTGCTGCTCCAGAAACCCCCTCACCAAGAAATACTTTCTATGGTGAAGTATACATAGGTCACATTCCAAAATCATACTCTACCATTAACTAGGATATGAGAACATGATAGTTAAAAACCTTCTCGGGTTTCAAACCTGTGAAGGGGAAAGGCAGCACGCCTCTGTATCACAACACAGTTCCCACTATGTCAATGCAATTGAACTTGTAAGAATAAGCCGTAGCAGTAGCGGCCGACAAAGCAATTGGTCATGCATGCGAATGCGGTAACTGTGTCGTTGCCATAGCATTGACCCCATTTCCATAGCTGGCCTACTTTGCTTTCCTCATTCCATCTGTCATTCTCTGTTAGCCTATTTGTATGGTCTGCCAGGTAAGTGTATGGTCTGTGAGGTAAGTGTAGAATGACCAGGTCCTAGTGGCTGCCTTGTGGTGGTGTAGTGTTTCCAGGATTTTGCCTAGAGTAAGGGTAGAATTAAAAAAGAAACACTCTACTGCAGGCCCGTATGTAGGGGGTGCTGTCGCATTACGGCCCTGCTGTGTAATTATCTATCACTAACAGCCAACAGCTACAGTGATTGGGCTAAAAAAAAATAGATGTCTCAAAAGATTAGAAATCCAGTGTATAGAGTACATATCCCCCCTTTTTAGGTAGTCTGATGCGATCGGAAAGACCTTATGATTTGTGTTTGTGTGTTTGTCTGTGTCAAACATTTAGTATACACCTTTTGATTGACACTTTTTCAACTTACTGTAACCTTTTACTGTAGTGATGAATCAAGTTCATACTTGAGACAAGGGTCTTATGTGAGTAAACAGATGAGGTCAAAAGTCATTTGGGGGTTACTTAGGGTCATTATATTGCTGTACACTTATTTTTCAACCACATAATCTGACAACCTTTTTGGGACTGCTGTCCTTATTAAAAAAAAAATCCTGAATCAAATTCAGTCAAAGAAGCAGTAAGTGCTACATATTTACTGAATGTTTGCATAGAAAAAATGTTTCCACTAATTGTAAGTGTTTCACTTGTCTTCAAATGAATGAGCTTAAAGCTCCACTCCATCCACTGTGGTCTCTTCAAGGCATAAACAGGTTTTTTGTATAAATTTTTTCAGAGATAAGTGTGAATTAAGTTTTTTTAATGTCACTGGGACCGTGGGGTGCCACAGAAAATACACGTAAGAATTCCCTAAATTACCGTTTGGAAATCCCAGATGCCCAAATCGAGCAGATCGTGTCCGCCCTCCTGGAGCATGATTGGCCTATCACCTTAGCAGAATCATTTGAATGCAGCTTTCATGCTGATTCTGATAACTCCATGAAAATGTGAAATGAAGAGGGGATTGAAAAATGTTGTTCTGTGTGCAACTATAGTTTTTTGCAGGGTCTATGGGTTAAAGGTCCATGGTCCGATCACTAATAGCCTCGTCCCCAGGGACCCCAGATTTTACCAGAAGTGGTCAAAATATTTGGTATCAGAAGAAAGTTACTATTTTTTTTCATTTACCCTGTGAAATCTTAGGGCTACAAGATGTTTGGTTTGGATGTTATGAGCAAAAATATGCTCCATTTTGGTCGACAAATATTAATTTTACAAAACAGTATATTTGCATATACGATTTTGTATTTGTTTTGAAATTTAACTACTTAGTTCTCCAGGTAGACAAGGATGTATATTTATTAATCTTTCCCTGGTAAATATACTGTTCTGATGCTATCTGCTATGGTAGCGAAGGACGCCTTTCGAACCCAACACCTATAGATGATATCAATCGCTCCTCTACCAACCCTGCCTTGATAGCTTAGTTGGTAAGAGCGTTGTGCATGTAATACAAAGGTCGCCGGTTCGAATCCAGCCAAGCGCACATGTTTTCAAGCACACATGTTTTTTTTTCAACACTATCATGTGCTGGCCATCTCTCCAGGGAAAGATTAATAAATATACATCCTTGCCTACCTGGAGAACTAAGTATTTAAATTTCAAACACAGTATTTCTCAAATTTAATATAGCCAGAGATGGGTACAATGTCTGGCTGCTTACTGAATTCTGCAAGGTCCAGTGGGCAGATCAAGAGCTGTTCTATTGTCTATATGTGGTGCTGTTCCACAACCACAGGTAGTGTCCTAATGTGCTTCCAGGTAACCCCACTTCTGCAAGGAAACTTTAGATCGGCCGTAAACTATCACCGTCACCGTAAACCTGTTATGGTGAATGGCATTCAATAATAGAGTAAAGGGCCTTTTGTTTATAAATAGAATCAGTGAGTAGAATGGTTTGCAAAAAGAGCTTATAGAAAGGAGTTTGCTTATTTGTTCAGGTTTGAAAAGGACGGCAGCCCTAAGTGGAAACGGGTTGGCATATTAAAGAGGGATATCAGACTGCACACGCTACCTACCAAAAAAGGGATCACTTTGAAAACACAAATACAGACGAAACTTGAAAGGAACTAGCAGCACCAAAGGTCATCCTGTTAAGTTTTGGACATACTGTGGTGTACTTGGTGTTGTAAAGAAAACTGAGGGTCCCCCATGGCTAGAAGGGTTAGGACACTCAGTCACACGGGACCATTGTATTTCATGACACCTGGGCGGGGGAGGGCCAGGGTTCCCACTTAGGTTTTAACTTGGAGTCATGGACCATAATTTCAAATCTTCAGAAATTATCTGGTCGGGGAATTTCTGTGGTCCGAGACCGCCTCCTACCACTGTGTGTAATACTACTAATCTGAGTATCAGTTTCCAAATGCAGATGGTAAGATGGCCTTGATGTCAACTATGGCCTTTGGAAAAACTTTCAAAGTATCACATTTCCTTATTTCATGTTAACAAGTTGGTTTTCTGTCAGATCAATACTAATAGGGTAATAGGCCATTGCATATTGTGAATTTGAATGGTTTTCCAACAATAAGCATATGTAATGCTTGACATTATCAGAAATATTATGTCTAAAATTTTGCTTTTTTGAGGTTTTAACCTAAATTTTTGCCTTTCAGAGGCTTAGAATTAGAATTATTGGCATCAAAGTGGACCTCATTTTGTTCTACTCATCTGAATTTCTTAAGTCCAGTGAATTGAAAATTCTGTCTGTCATTTTGACACCAAAAATCCTACTACGGGGAACCATGACTTTGTTGGGTGTATTGGCCCCTTTCAAAAATTTTTGATAGGAATATTGAAAAAAAACTTATTGCAGAATTGAGATAAAGGTCAAGGCACCAGAACAAGGGTCGTTGTAATAATTTGCATATCATAGTCCGTTATGGTAGCACACAGACCCATCAACTTGAGTTTGATTTGACACTTTGCATTTCCACCCAATAGCTTGCCCCATGTAATAGAACACTGCCTGTTTCTATTATCAATCACATTGAAAATTCGCCGTCCATTTGAGTTTTCTCCAATACCATTGGTGGAGCTCAAATTGTTCATTTGGTCATTTATACTTCTAGTTTGACAATTTGTACAGTGCTCTATTTTTATAAAAACAGATTGTTTTTATATTCCTTGGTTTTTTTACAAAACCTTTTAGAGGGGTTTTATTGCCACTGTTACACTGGTTGGATTCATGTCGTGGTGGGATAGGTATAGTTAGGGAAAACATAGCTTAAAGGGGCATTTCCATGATCCAGCGCCTCATCCCCAACTTGCCTAAAAAAGTTGAGATTTTAATATAATCTGAACCAGGCTCTGAGTATAGTATTTGTGCCTCTAAATTGATCTTACTCTGGAGAAATTTACGTTTTGTATTTTGTCCTTAAACAGACAGAAACTACAACACTGGTCTATGGGGCAAAGTTGTGATACAAACATTAGTGAACCACAAACAAAAAATTGATCAAAAATGAGATCTGGCCTTCATTAGAAAGCTTGTATTTGTCTCATCTCCTCTGCAAATTAGGCTGAATATTTTGCCATTATGATGCCACAGCTAAAAATATGGATTGTTACAGTTTACCGTGAATTGAGACAGTGACAGTTATACTCTTCATCAACTTAACCTTATATTATTGTGCATATGGTTAGGTATTTTCATATAACAGAGCAACCAGGATGAGGGCGTATCAGAGTTGGATGAGGGGGGGGGGCCAAAATAGCAGTCAAACATTAGTGGGAATTACTAAGGGAGAGAGAGGATTGGGGATACTATTCTGAGGCTAGAAAACAGAAAGTACGTAACCAAGGTATGAGATTCTGGCAAGAGTTCTATTTAGCCCCTTCAAAGTTCTATACATGTAACAAATCGTTTATATTTGGCTTAGGGTGGGTATTTGTTTTGTTAGGCATAAATAAAAAAATGATTTGTTTCCTGTTAGATTTTAAAAGGGCGGGTACATATGAACTCTTTAAGTAGAGAATTAAAACCCAAGTTTTAAATCGGGTTTGTCCCCGCCCAAAGGGTGGCCTGCTTCACTACATACAGCAGTTACTGCTGTGTGTTCTTGAGGATATTGGAGCAAAAGATAATTGTATTATAGAATGGGAGGGCCGTTATATGCATGATTCTAGCAGAATCTATGACGAAGCGAAACTCAAGTAAACATGCACGCGAGGATCAAGTAAATGAGATAACTGACCGGATCACCTTCATTGAAGCATGGCACTCTGTGGCCTCTCCAGAGGTCGAGAGCTCCTTTTTATTCTACCAGTGGTGTAATCGTACCATCATCAGATTTTCCTTAGAAACCCGGAAGGGGGTGAGGAATAGCTGCCTTGAGGGACAGGTAGTAATGGTACCAGGATACTAGTAGCAGATCCTCAAAGAAAAACCTGACCTGACCGAAACTCACATAAAACATTCAATCGTTACTGTTATTGAAATATGAATTCAAAACCCTGTAAAAAGTGAGTACAAATCACAAATATTCTGCTATGAGTTCTATCCATTTTAATATATAAGTCACCACTGTGATTAAACCTTAGGGCCTTGGCCATATCTTACACATTAACCCACCTTTGCTTTTTCCATATGGAGAACCCAATTGTGTAGAAAGTTTTTGCAGATTTTGGTTATATAACTTATTCAAACTGCTGCTCCAGAAACCCCCTCACCAAGAAATACTTTCCATGGTGAATTATAAACCTAGGTCACATTCCACGATTCATACTCTACCATTAACTAGGATATGAGAACCCGATATGTTAAAAACCTTCCTCAGGTTTCAACCTGTGAGGGGAAAGACAGTCACGCCTCTGGTATCACAACCATTCCACTATTCCAATGCAATTGAACTTGTAAGAATAAGTCTTAGCAGTAGTGGCCGACAAAGCAATTTGCCATGCTGCGAATGCGGTAACTAATGGTGTCGTTGCCATAGCATTGACCCCATTTCCATAGCTGGCCTACTTTGCTTTCCTCATTCCATCTGCATTCTCTTTCGCCTGTTTTGTATGTTCGCGCCGGTAAGTGGTATGATCTTGAGGTAGTGTATAAGGAACCGTTCCTAGTGGCTGCCATTGTGGTAGTGTAGTTTTCCAGGATCTTGCCTAGAGTAAGGGCAGAATTAAAAAGAAACAACACTGTACTGTGTGTAATTATCTGTCACTACCAGCCCACAGCCATACGTGATTGTGTGGGCTAAAAAAAATTGATGTCTCACAAATTGCAAACAATTAGAAATCCAATGTGGAATAACACCCCTTTTTTAGGTAGTTCGATGCATCAGAAAGACCTTAGGCCAGAAAAAAAAAAAGTTTGTCTCATCAGACCGCGTGCATTTTGTTAAAAATTGGTCTTTTACGCAGTCTTTTTTTAGGTTTGTAACTCAGTGCAAGATTTTTTTTTTTAATTTCAGAATAAAATGAAAAATCTCGTGCCAAAAAAATGAGAAAAGTGGGTCAGAAAATGCAATTTAAAAACCTGCATTTTGCATTAGCATTTTCTTTAAAAAATGCATTTCGCATTGCCGATTTTTTCAGGTAGTCTTCTGAGACAAACTTTTTTTTTTAGCCTTTATGATTTTGTATATCTGTTTTGTGTGTGGGTGTGGTGTATGTCACATATTAGTATACCCATTTTGGTTGACAACTTTTTCAACTACTGAAGCTTTTTAGTATAGTGATGGATCAAGGTTCATACTTAGTATGCTTATCCATTGAACAAGGGGTCTTATTTTGGGGTAACAGATGAGGAGGTCAAAGGTATTCGGATCACTTGGGGTTATTAATATTACTCGGTGTGACGTGCTGTTTGCTTTAAGCCGAATAGGATGGAAGGGAGGAGGTCTGACAACCTTTTTGGGACTGCTGTCCCTATTTAAGAAAATCCTGAATCAAATTAGTCAAAAAAGCACGTAATGCTGCCAAATTACTTCATGTTTTACCACATCGAAAAAAATTGCTTCAAACTAATTGTAGTGTTTTACTTTTCTTCAAATAAATGAGCTTAAAGCTCCACTCCACCCACTGTGGTCTCTTCAAGCATAAACAGTTTTTTGTATAAAATTAAGAAGAAAAAATGGGAAAACTCACCTTGCTAATTTTTTATCAGAGCTAAAGAGAAAATAAATGTTTGGTTTTTTGGTTGTGGGTTCCCAAAAACTTGCCCTGCTGTGCATTTCTTTTCTTTGTTTGAGATATCCTTTATTGGCCACGTCACGGGTGGCCATCAATTTTGCAGTCAAATTGCTTTGCAATAACACCTGAAGGTGCTTTCAAAGACTTCTAATCCCTATCACAGCTCAGTGAAAGACTTGGATTAAACATTTCAAACTTAAAACTATAAAGTCGCATTCCATCACTTTAATGCACTGCACTGCCTGCAGGACTCAAACAGTTATTTTTTTATTTTTTAAACCCAACATTAGTCATGTTCACACGGTCACAAAACTCCAAGGGTTTGAACTCTGGAGGTGAAAATTTAATCCAATTATTTTCACTCCAAATTGTGTCCACATGATGGCCAAAACTCTGAAATCATCCCCCTGACCATTCTCCTTCACTTCTTTGACCGGAAATCAACATATAGGAAGCATAACATAACATAAGCAGTGGACTTTCCCGCATGATATTCAAACAGGAATTTGTCAACAAAGATGACCTTGCGAGGTCACTTCTACTCACTATCCCCGAAGCTGTCCACACAGCACGACACTCCAAAACACTCCGGAGTGTTATCGGAGGTTGAGCTTCACCCCCCAGTTTTTTAGAGGGATAAAACCTGTTAGACCCTCGATAAAACTCCGGAGTGTAAAATCCCGAATGCATCCACACTGTCAAATCAATCAATCAATCAATCAAATTTATTTCCATCCACATTACAAATTACAACAAACGAGACATGTGAAATGGGGAGGCTAGTAAAGGCCATCAGGCCCGAACATGTCTAGCCCCCTGTCTAACAAAGTTACACAATTACATATTGAAATACATTATACAAAACTAACAATCTGACTACAAACAACACAAGAGAAGAACATGCCCAAGATGACAATTGTATATGAATTAAACAAATGCACTGACAGCATGAAAGTTAAGATCTCTCAAAAAGATTTAAAAACATAATCTAATTTAATTTTATCATAGTGTGACAAAATATATGTTTGATTATTCACGAAAGGTTTATATGGAATTTGGAAATGTATGATAGCTTTTTCAATTGTGTTCCACAAGACTGGGCCTGCACTTCTGACTGATTTTTGAGAGACTGCTTTTTTGCATTACCAAACATAATTTTGAACATTCCTTGTAGTTGGTGTTCTTTGTATCTCAGAGTGTTTTTATAAAAAATATTTGTCAAGTTTGGGTAGTTTTCATCATGGTTATGTTTTTACAATAAAGAACCCAAATTAAGTTTATAAGTATCGAATACATTTAATACATTAAAACGAAAAAAGAGGGGACTTGAATGAGATCGATAATGGCTATTGGAGATCGTTCTCAGTGCCCTTTTTTGGAGTTGAATATTTTAAACTAATATCTTCTTTATGCATTACCCCATGCCAAAATAACCAATTTCTATACGGTCCTATAGGTACAATATAAGTAATACTTATTTGAACGTACAAAAATTGGTTAATTTATTCAAACGCCAATATTTCTTGATATCGTCTTAGATTATTTCATCAATATTGGTACTTCCATGTTAGGTTATCGTCAATGACACACCAAGAAATTTTAGTTTTGTGGACCCTTTCTAAAGTTTACTTATCCGTTATACATTTATCACCTTGCACAAGATGGTGTTGGTTTCATCATTATTTTCATTTACATCTTGTATATCAATATACTTCGAAGTTCCCTGGGGTGTTCCTAATATCATGTAATTTGTTTTACTAGCGTTAACAGATAATTTGTTGGCTTAACCAGTTACTTACTTCTAATAATTCTTCACTTGGATATTATCAATTTTAGTATGAAGTTCAGGATGAGAATACAAATAGTATTGTCGTCAGCAATAAAATAAGTCTATTAATTAAGACGTATTTTGATATATCATTAACGTAGATGATAAAAAGTATGGGGCCAAGTATTGAACCCTGCGGAACCCCGCATATTATATTTTTAAGGTACAAATTTTTGAGAGATATGAAACATATTGATTGGCGATTGTTAAGATAACTTCTAAACCATTCCAAAACCAACCCCTCTAAATCCTTAATGTTTCTCATTTGTATAAGTAAATGTTATGGTCAATGGTGTCGAAAGCTTCGATAAATCTAAAAATATTCCAAGTTGGTTTTTTCATAAGTTTCAACTGCAGTCATACCTTGTCAATTCTAGAATTGCCATATATGTTGAGTGATTTGGACGGAAACCAAACTGTCTTTCGTTAAGTATTTTGTTTTCATCAATCTAGGACATGCTTCTGTTAAAACTCATCTTTCTAGGATTTTGGAAAACAAGGCAACACAGAAACTGGACGTAATATTTGAAAAAACCTCCAATCGTCCTTTTTAAATATCGGCACTACTTGGCAATTGTTGAGGTACATTTGGTACGATTCCTGAATGATAGATAAATTAAATATCAAAAACCCGATCGACACTCCAGAAGTTTTGAAAATCCGGAGTTTTCAGCTCCTTGTGGACACGACTTACAAGTGCATTTACTTCTCGAGTCAGTGATGCAGTGGAATATTCATGGCTGCAGCTTTAATTCCAAGCATGGATTAAAAAAGGCTGGCGTACACACGACTGCATTAAAAGCCGACACTTAAATTTGTAGTGAGTCAATAGCGTGTGACCGTGTTTATGTCACTATAGAATTTGTTTGTTTAACCCTATAGACAATATGTATGTTGTTAAGTCACTGTAAATTGGTAAAGGTTTAAAATTGATATGACATTATGTACCACAGGCATTGATCTTATGTGACTTCCTTTTGATTAACTTAATTTACCCGTAATTTTTTAAGGTCTCATTGAAAATTAGATGACGAATTTAAAAGAACAGTTTTTTGTCATTCTGTAACTACAGACTTGTTTTTGATCAATGTTTCTAATTTTTCAAAAAAATCAAATGTGTGAAAATAATAAAAGTGCAATTTTGTCCAGTCTGTTAATACAGACTTGTTTTTGAAGAAGTGTTTTTTTTGTGTTTAAAAATAAAATCACAAACTTTTATTGACCATGTGAACAGCCAGCTGTGGCTTTTAGAACTAGATTATCAAATATTTCCATAACAACCAAAGGTTAACAGTTAATAAAAAAAATTCCGCGCTACTTAAATTGAACTTGAACTCCGCTACACACAAACTAGTTTGGAGGTTATAATTTCAATTAAGCTACCCTTCCAAAAGTTCTCTGAACCTGAACTTCTGTCCTACTGTAAGTCTGGATCCCAAATGTTAATTTCTAGAACATTATTTTAATTACAAGTCTAGCATCCGGCATTGGTCCACGTCCGCCATCCCAGTGGAACTAGAAGTCTGTTTTATCTGTCATTAATGGTCTGATGTTACTCTCTTCACATGGATGTGCATTTCATCATGTCTTGCCAACTTCCATTTATCATTCTCACGGAGGACTGTGATGATACATTCTTGGAATCATCTCGCCGCATTGTTTAGACGGTGCCGTCTATACTGGTGCATTACAGTAAATCAAGTTGTTGGTCTTATTTTTGATCTGAAGCTATTAAAGTTACCTTTTAATAACATAGAATTTAAAGGGTACCTTGAATTAGTAATTCTTATAGATGCAGATTTTATAAATCTTTGGAGCTGTGTTTCATTCGATTTGAGCTAACAAATTGAAAATATGTTCACTCCTTCAACTAGAGGAATGTAACATTTTTTTTAAATGATGATATTTTATGAAACTTTTGTGATTTTATATTGATCCTTGGATTATTTCTTTTCCAGGTACATGTATGTGTTATTTTATATACCCTACACCAATTCAGAGTTTTTTTTATATCAAAAATTTCATCCATTGTAATTTTCACAGCATTCGCAACCTTCATAAAAGATTTTAAAACCAGAAGAGGTTTTCATATCAGTGTTTCAAAGTTCTTTTATATGATTCCTGTCTATGTAATATTTTCCACAATTGCTTTTGATGCGATTAACTAAATCTACAACAATGTAACATATGGCTTACAAGTCTCTAAACTAACCCCCGAGAAAAAAATGATTTTACCACCTTAGTTTAGTTCTGCTTTGCCTTTTTAGACATTCGTCTGGAAGAAATGCTTAGAAAAGAAAAGAATATATCATTGGAAATAAGGTTATTGGGTGAGAAGAATTACCCTACTAAAATCTATCCATTTTGCACCCTGGCTTAAAAGCCACGGGGGATAGATACTGTGACAGTAAAATCCTTCTCTATGTGTTGTCCTTCTGTCTGGTTCCATTTTGTTGACTAACCGGGTTATGTTGACTGGTTCCTGTTTATTCTTGCATGTTATTTTCCATATTAAGTCATTTTGGTCACAAACCACTGACCCAAGGACTCTATCAGGGTGGTGTCACCATTGCTCAAAATTTGTAAGACTTTTGGTTTGGTTAACTCTGCATATTTTGCTCCCCTGCTAAGGGCGATCTTGCAAGTTATAATTTGCAGTATTTTTGTCTATTTTGCAGTGGGAGCAGAAATACTTGAAGATTTTACGATGCGACTGTGTACAGCGACTCAACCAATCAGGACTCTAACAGTCTCAGCGCAGCCAATCAGCAGAGTCTGAGATGGTGTCCAAAGAAGCACAAGCAGAGAAAGTCAGGCATCCAGAAGAATTACAATATTGTCATGTCCAAATTTTGTAGAGCTGGAAGCTAAGTAAGTTATGAATAGTCCATTTAATGTACTGAATAATTGTTTGTCTTTCCCAAGAGATACCGGCATATTTAAACATTGAAAACAAGCCTAGACGCACCTGACTGATTCAAAATTTACAAACCGTTATTACTAGCATAGCGTTCAACTGTTGGCAGATGAGGTGATGGATTTAAGTCCATAACACACCGCCCACTTTCTTACTTCTTTGCACCTGTACTGTAGCTTACTTATGGTCTACCTCAGCAGCCTACTACACAGTACAACACTGAGCAATTTGTGATGCATAGCTGCAATCGGACTGCCAAAGTACACCAGTTATTAGGTATAGAGTGATGTGCCTCCTCTACAATCCCTACCCCATGGCAACTCTGCTATGTAGATGATATATGGCCAGATTCGTACTTGTGTAGTAAGCTATACCCAGCTATTACATTCTATCATGGAACTACTGCACATAGTACCACTGAGCCAGTGGCAATGCAGTTGCTGGCAAGATATGGCCAATCCAAGTACCCCGGTTGGGGGAGTGATGTGTCTCCCTCTACAATACCTACCCCAATGGCAACTCTGTTATGTAGATGATATATTAGTATATGGCCAGATTCTCTTTACTTGTGCACATGGTAAGCTATACTATAGCTACTCCGTGTCTACGATGGCAGCTACTACACAGTAACACACTGAGCAATTTACAATGCAGTAGCTGTCAGAAGAGGGCGGCTAAGTACACCAGTATTAGTGACAAGTCTAGTCTATAGTGCATTTTGTCTTCCTTGAGTCATGACGCAGTGCGATATTCCTTACCGCAGCATTAATAGTGAGATTTATTAAATCTCTGGCATAACACACCGTGTGAAGCCGGCACTTAAATGTGTGTTGAAAAATACCTTCAGGACCCACGCTGATTCACCAACTCGTGGAAGAGAAATGCACTGTACCATACCCACCCTCAGTGGCTATCTCTGTAGTTTGCCCAGTATGTCAAGAGAAGAGTATACATGGCGTGGACAGTACGGAGTAGACACACAACTACCTGAGCCGCTGGGTGTACCCTATCCATTTTTGGGAAAAAAACCAAATCCTCCATGCAAAGTGATGCGGTTAGTGGATAGGTAGTAACCGTGTCACTCAGTAGTACTATGTAGGTACTAGCAGGAAGAACTGACTCTGTACCTATATTTTCATCTATCATCGGAAACCCAGCCCATGTTAAATGGTGAGAATGTTATCGTAGCGCTTTTATCTAAGGTCAGTGACATCAGTGGAAATGCAATTTAACGCAGCATTACAATGTATTAAAAATACATGGTGGTACTGGTCTAAACTGCTTTTTCCTTTACCCATCTCATAATATCATGGATAACTCTTGTTAAAACTGCTGTTGAGATCTTATTAGTGTGGTGTTATAATACACTATAGTGTACAAACCATAATAAGATTTCGTTTTTATATGTTTTACAACCTTCACATTTATGCACATTTAATTTTTCTTTAAAGGATGAATTCGATTCATTTGTAGAAAACATAAAATATGAATGCGTATTCTGAACAAACGATAGACCTTACATGCATTCTGGTTCTATCAAATCCATAAAATTCATGTGTTATGTTAATCTTTGGTGATTTAAATACATTATGATGAGGAACCTGTGCTTATTAATCTGTCATACCATGAATGATACGGTCGGATTTTCTTAGGGCGTGAGAACCCGTATCCATATCTAGCAAGAGACTGGTGCAGCGCGGCGTCCTCAAAATCCCCCGTACTATACGCACAGAGTTTGGTGTATGAGCCGCCGGTAATGTGGCTTCCTTGGCGTGAAATCAGTAATTACGGCCTAACCTATCATATTAAAGATAAAATATGCATGCATGATCTATGCTGTAGGGCTTTTATCTTCGCGCAGGGAGTCAACTGCACATCAGTGAATTCCATTTAGACGCAGCATTAAATCGCGATCGTTGATTCAAACAACTTGGGTATGGGCACGCATGTATAAAGGCGGCACGCGTGTTAATCGCAAGCGTGATTCAAAGCACTTGCGTATGGGCACGCATGATAAAGGCCGGCACGCGTGTTGAAATCGCGAGCGTTGATTCAAACACTTGCGTATGGGCACGCATGGTATAAAGGCGGCAGACGCAGTATTAAATCGCGAGCGTTGATTCAAACGCCGACTTGCTATGGGCACGCATGTATAAAGGCGGCACGCGTGTTAAATCGCGATCGTTGGATTCCAAAGCACTGCGTATGGGCACGCATGTATAAAGCGTCCGCGTGTGTTAAAGGCTTCACGCACATGTACCGCAAAGCAGCTATCTGAGCGTGTTACATCACGACCTCGAGAAGGTAAACAGAGTATAGTCGATTTGATTCCTGCTAGGTTCGTACTAGTTTGTTTTCTTACCATTGCAGTAGGCATCGTCTGGGGAAAGAGGAAGTTTATTCATATTAGTAAACTGGAGAGTAACTAACCTGCATATTTCCAATTCATACACTGTTTTAAATTAGTCTAGAAATCATATAATACCCGTTTTTTACGTTGCAATCAGTGTAGTCCTGCCTCGCGGATGTACTTTGTAATAATGATTGTAGGGGGCAGAAAACTATCACTTTTAGTAAAATGTTTGTAAAAATACTCAGTTTATATACCGGTACTCATGAAAATTTGAAATCATCAAATGTACTGTGCCTCAGTGGTGGTCTTGATGATACATACTATAACCAATTTACATACTTACATACTAACAATTTTTAGAATGATCTCACAAAGCCAAATATGACCACTGAATTTAGCTGAAAGTCAGTTTCTGAGAAAATTAATGCAATGGTAAGAAATTGGTGGCAAATTGTGAGAAAATGATGCAGATTGTGAGAAAATTTATGCCATTGTGAGGAAATTGGTGCAGATGTGAGAAAATTGATGCAGATTTTGAGAAAAAATTTGATGCAGAATTGTGAGAAAATGATGCAGATTTTGAGAAAATTGGAGGCAGATTGTGATACAATTGATTGCGGACGTGTGAGAAAATGATGCAGATTATGATATAATTAATGGCAAATTTTTTTGAACATTGGATGCACATTGTGTTAAATTGATGCACATTGTGAGAAAATTGATGATTGTGATCAAACTTATCATCTAACATATCCAGAATTTCAGCAGCCAGTGGAACACCACCATGATTACTCTCTTTGCCCAATGCTAACTGTAACTATAATTCCTCCTAGTCATGTCCAAAGAGTTGCAGACAAACCCATACAAAACCTTTAAACAATTTCTGACATAATTTTTGTTTGTCACCGTTTCAGAATCATGCCTTAACCCTGAACTTGCCCAGAGGACATGATCATAGAATGTTAAGAAGACAATACTGGAGACAGACAAATCATCTCCTGCCATGGAGAAACTCTCAAGCCCATGTCGTCTTCCCCACATAACTCCCAACATAACATCCGTAAATCTTCCCTAGAATCTAGCACCATGGGCCTGTTCACCAGGCAGTTCCAACTCACTCAGAACCTCATGCAAGGTCTCGGTGTCTACACAGAACTTGGTGATGAGATCACCTAATGGTTCCCATCAAGCCTTGCGGTCAAGGCGCCTTTCGAGGGCCTGGCTCACACGGAGAAGGTTGCAGCACTTAGTGGATTCGTTTACATCGTATGAGCACTTCAGGATTGTACTGCTGTTACACAGGTAAGGCTAATTTAATAGAACAAAGCTAGAATTTGGCAGTTCTCTGTGCTTCACGCTCAACTCTAATTCAAATGAATATCTGTGGGCTGCAAGTCAGAAGAACTATGCAAATGTACTCATTAATCTGCATGTTTACCATGAACCCTTTGCATAGGTTTATACTTGTTCCACCACTAACCACATACCATTGTCATCAAATTCGGACTTTGTATTCTGGTCAAGGTTCAATCACCCTTTTTTTTGGTTAAATTGTTGACAAGAGAACATACATCCTACATCACATACACCAAACATTCTGCATACAACTGAACTAACGAGTATCTCCAGCAATCGTTGCACCCACAACAAAAGACACTTTATTTTCACCTGGCCGCTTAGGAGAAGGGGGGATTTTGTCATATGCAAACATGTTGGTCAGTCAGTGTGACCCAATCAAGATGACACTTTGCACCACTGCTACTTGCACTGTGACAACCGGTCTTTTGGCAAAGGTCTACTTTGTGTATTTTATGCTTTTCCTTTTCACTTTTATTCCTCTGAAAACCTGTCCAAACTTTCTCTCTCTTCTCTCCCTCTCTCTCTCTCCACCAAGTTCTTTTCCACTCTTATTCCCCTGGAATACTGTGCCAAAGTCTCTCTCCGCTTACACTGAATACTGTGGCAGTCTCTCTTAACCATGCCAATGGATCTTGCAAGTTTAACTTGCAGTATTTTTTTCCATTTGCACTTTAATTTCCGGTTGTTAGGCAACCAATTTGTTTTAATTTGTTGTTTGACTTGGTTTTTTTAAGGGCACGATTCAGTGGTCGCTAAATCAGAAATGGAAAAAAAAAGCATCAAAATCTGATTTTTTTTTGCATGCCTGTAACAAGGCAGTATCGCAAACATACAAGTGAAATAGGCCCAAAAGCAGCTAATAACCTAATAAGGCTGAAATGCGTAATTGAAAGGGGATTCATATCTTGAATATACTGGCGGTTTTCTTAGTTTTTCTATCAATTTTTTATTTTTTTTATTTTTTTTATTTTTTTTATTTTTTGGCAATTTCAAATAGTTTGACTCTTTCGGGGTGAATCCTGAACAGTGGCTTTTAAAGTTCAAAGGTGTTAACAAACTCGGATTTTTTTGTTTTCTAATTCAAAAACATTTGCAAAATTGCTGATGTGTTTAGGAAGTGATAATGTGCATCTATTCTTGTAATTTATATCCTCACAGTAATGACCATTGTTCGTGATATAGTGCTCACGTTAATATGTGTTGTGTGTACAGATAAAATCACATTTTGGTGCTATCTTTTCACAGATTGGCCAAGCGATACTGATTTGGCCAAGGAGAGAGCGATTCTTGATGAAAAACGCATGTGCTTGACCAAGAAATACTCAAACAAGTAAGTTATTGATTCTCGTCTCTAACTCACCTGTGTATGAGGTTGTCTTTGCTATACTATTTAAGCAGCATTGCACCACATTCAGTGTAAATATGAGCCTGAGTTTTCTGTTTTGGTAGCTTAGAAATTTTACAGCTACATTCTTATTTTCATCCTTAGCATTCTTATTAGCTCAGCTCTATTGCTAGCATTCTTATTTAGCTAGCATTCTTATTTAGCTAGCATTCTTATTTAGCTAGCATCTTATTTAGCTATCATTTCTTATTTAGCTAGCATTCTTATTTAGCTAGCATTCTTATTTAGCTAGCATTCTTATTTAGCTAGCATTCTTATTTAGCTAGCATTCTTATTTAGCTAGCATTCTTTTTTAGCTAGCATTCTTACAATCCCACGCTATGCGTTTAACAGTGTCCTCATCTCAATCAACATTGCTTATCAGGCATAATTATAGTCTCTATTGCATATTTGTTTTGTTTATTTGCTCATATATTCTCTATTGTATTTTTATGTTGATATGAAATAAATTTGATTGATTGATTGATTTAGCTAGCATTCTTATTTAGCTAGCATTCTTATTTAGCTAGCATTCTTATTTAGCTAGCATTCTTATTTAGCTAGCATTATTATTTAGCTAGCATTCTATTTAGCTAGCATTCTATTTAGCTAGCATTCTTATTTAGCTAGCATTCTTGTAGCTTAACAGTGGTGGCAGATGGCATGTTGCCACCCCAGAGAGCTTTGACTGGGAAGGAAAGCTCACAAAATCATGTAAATCTCCGGTTTTGTCTCCTCACAAATAATTTTTCACCTCCAAACAGGAAAATCTGTCTCAAAACCAGCTCCAACCAGGAAAACCTGGCTCAAATCCGGAATTTGCCCTCTCTGACTATAGTTTGTCTCATCTTAAGTTGAAGGTGACGTCACTGCGACTTTTTATGTTGCGCAGCCATGAATCGCGCGCGCTATGCTTGGAATCATAGCATGATACGCACGCGAAAAAAGGCGGCACGATCGAGACGCTAGTGGGAATGCAAAGACGCATAATGACGTACCACCTTCAACTTGAGTGTGAGACAAAAGTATGGGACCCCTGTCCGCCCCTGATCAAATTGATGAATTTTTGCATTTGCTGCAGACTCAGAATATTTTCATCTTTTGGCAAATCTTTTAGGTATAAAGGTGATTACATAGTGCTGTGCCACTTCCCACTTATCGCTTGGAACTACGTCATGAGCGGTACCACTCCAGAGTTGACTTCAAGTCAACTCTGTGCTATTTGCCACTTTGGACAAAGTGGCAGGGAGATCGATTTATTGGTTTGATGCTTTGCCGCTTGGCTTTTGTTTTCATTACTCAAGTCAAAGCATGCAATTGTGTTAAGTGAACTTGAACAATTTAAGTGATAAGTATACTGATAAGTATAAGTTCAGAAGAGTAAGTTTCACACCAAAAAAATTAAATTTAACACAAACCAAGAACGGTACTTTAAACATTTTATTTCAACAACTAATTAGGAATATATTCAGTTCATTGGCTGATGATTTAAAACAATGCCAAAGGATTCACTCCATGCAGTAAAACTCAAACCTATTTGAAGTTTTTTATCATTGCAGAATTAACTCATTTATTGTCATTTTTTATTGTTTTGCAGGACAGGATTTGTGAGTCACTTTGGAAATAAAATACGACATTGTCTGGAATTCCTACTAGCTGCAAGTACTATCACAGTAAAGATGTGAAAGTTACTATGTACAAGTGACTATGTAGGTGACATATAGAAACACCAAATGTGTGATTTGATTATACAAAGAAAGTATTTTTATGTTTTATGTAACAATATTGCACTTCGCATATCATACGGGAGACAGGGAACCACCGATAAACAAGCAAAATTTGGTGTTATGGCGGGTTTTCCTCAATATTTTTGAGGGCATCAAACCTTAAAAGCAAACACAGCAAATTGGTATACGCTGGTAGTGAGATTTCCTCATTTATTTTTGGGGTTTCCTCAATTATTTTGAGGCATCCATCAAGTGTGTAACCCAACTGATACTGATTTGTTGTGATTATTTTCAGTTGAAGCCAGTTGAGGATACCTTTGTGTGTTGGGGGAAAATCATGTGCTTACAAGGCCTCATGTTGGCGAGAAAACTCTTAGAATTGCATTCTGGTATTCAGACACCCAAAACAACTAACACAGCCACTGTTCATTGTATTAAGACACAATTTGAAGCATGTTTGATAGGAAATATAACTGACACAACTGGGGGACGATATCAATCCAAATTTCAGGTTCAGGAAACTTTTCGGATGGCAGGGATCTCAAAGGCGACTTAGGGCGGATGGCGATATTTAGTTTTATATGTGTGCATGCTGCGTTCTGACAGACCACACTTAGTTCCCACCTAATGAGGGCTATATATTTTGGCAATGCTGTACTTAAATGCGGCAGACGGTGCTGTCATTTTTTCCACAGATAAAGGCGTGATATTCTGAAAGGGAGACTAACTTTACGACTGGGTTTAAACCAGGGTTAGTCCTACATGAGTGGACCTTTTCCATTCCAAATACGTGAAGGTGTACCATAACAGGTGGAGGACAAATTCCTCATGGATGTGGGCTGTTTTCGGCCCATCCAGGGGAATTTTCTCACAGTACATTTAACTTTCAAGTCAGTATTTTGAAAGAAAAAAGGTACCACTCATGTAGGACTTCCCCCTGGTTTAAAGTTAATCTCCTTTTCAGAATGTCAGCCAAAATGTAGTATTCCCTACCTAA
The DNA here is from genome assembly GCA_023653785.1 of Ophioderma brevispina. Lineage (NCBI taxonomy): Eukaryota > Metazoa > Echinodermata > Ophiuroidea > Amphilepidida > Ophiodermatidae > Ophioderma > Ophioderma brevispina. The sequence continues at coordinate 78,445 of JAMKCH010088323.1, forward strand.
AACCTAAACCAAGTCTATAAAGGATCTGTATGCTGTAATTTTTCCGATTTTGAATTGGCATCCGATTTCATCTTGGAAAAGAGTATAGTTACCCCATCTTCAAAATCTATAGGAAACAAATTTTTTTTATGGCCTAACAAAATCCCTAACCCTAAGGCCAAAAATAAAAAAGAAATTGTACATGGTGGATTTGAAGGGGTAAATGTGGAGCTCTTGCCTTTTATCGGTAACCAGGTTTATTTAAATCCTGACAAGGGTTGTATTCTCCTCAACAGTTGGTATTCCAATACCAATATTTTCCTAGTTTATAACATTGCCGGCATCAAAATTAATACGGTAGATTTAAATTTCAAACTTCATAAGTGACCATATCACACTTTCTTTTCACCAGTTTTAACGGTTTTTATTTCAGCAACCTCCCAAGTATTCCAACACAGGTTCTTGCATGTTTCTGTGATAAAGATACATTGTGAATTTTAAATACCATTCAGAAAAATAAAACATTCACTCACGATCAATAAATAATCTATAGCAAGAATTGATGTCTCTCTTCTACTAGAGGGAGGTCTGTGCAGAGGAATTTTACGGGAGGAAACCAGAATATCTGGAGAAAAAACCTAGATGAGCGAGTATGGATTAGAAAATGTAATTCACACAAGAAAAGGACAACATGAACGTAACCAATTTCAGGCTCACAACAAACATGCCAAAAACCTCTACTGTGGGGAGAAAAGATTCATCATATTCCACTTAATCAGAAATTGAACATTTCGGTTTAATTGACTGGGGGTTTTTGAAAATGCCCCAAAATCTTGGGCCTTTTTATTGTGGGTTTTTTGTTGCCATACACCAAGGTTTATGATATGAAAGGTAATTTAGTAGAAAGAAAGGGGGAAAAAAACAAAAGTTACTTCCAGCAGAGCGAATAGATTACAATCTATTTTCTTCAGATTTGATATTAAAAATTCTATGCCATTTCTTGGTCAAGAATGTACTCTGATAGTATGCATAACATATTGGCCAACCTTGGGTTTGTGTGAACATTTACTTCAAAAAATAAACACGCCTTAATGCATGAAATTTCCTTAATAATTTCTTCCAAAATGGCCAAGATAAAACTGCTGAATTTTAGAATATACAATGATTTTCAGGGTTAACCTTTAATCAGGTTGGGAAGCAGTATGATGGTTCAGTTTACCAAATTCCATGCATGAGGGGGAGTTCCTTACTATTAACTGAATGAGAGTGGAAAACTTATAGGCTGGTATTCGAAAGGGAGTCTAACTTTAGACCCAGTTTTTGTTAAACCAGGGTTAGTCTACAGGAGTGGCCCTTTTTTTTCCTTTCAAAATACTGAAAAAGTTAAATGTAACGGGTGAGAAAATTCCTCATGGATGGACCAGTCGACCCCATCCATGAGGAATATTCTCACCCATTATTTTCAACTTTTAGAGTATGTTGAAAGGAAAAAGGTCCACTCATATAGGACTAACCCTGGTTTAAAGCTGGGTCCAAAGTTAGACTCCTTTTCAGAATACCAGCTATAAACCTCTTGAATCCATTATCCCCTACCCCCTGGAATTGCAGCCACTAAATGTTAGTATTCACCAGCTTTGTACATGCTAAGCAAAGAAACTCTACTTTCTCAGGCCGGAAGCATGGACTGATACTTTCATGCATAGCAAGCATGCAGTTAGCATGCATGATGCACATGCAAAAAGCTGCATAAAAGTAATGACATCACTCCTTGCTTCAGGCCAAAGGGAGTATACAAGGGCCTGCTTCAACTATGAGGTGTATATTTCCTTCTGCTGCTTGTTATTGGCTAATTAATTATAAAAGAGTCTTCAAGAAGTTGACTGGAGAGCTAAAAATTATTGCCAAAAGGTCAATAACAGTAGTACTACTTCAATCATGCATTTGGTGATGTTGCTTGTAAGAGGTGGGGTTATTATCATGTATTTTGAGATATTGTGGGCAACATAGAGTGGTATTGTGGTTATAGATTTGCTAGAATGTCTCAAGTATGGAAAGAAGCTTTTTACCCAGTTTGTCAAGACATGGATAATATGTTAATATTTGATATTTTACCAGATATTTTAACAGTGGTGGCTAAAATAGCTCATACATATGTCTTAAGTATGTAAGAATTAGGTATCCACTCAAGCCCCTAGAACTAGGGGTTACTTATCCAGGTAAAAAACTAGGGCTCCTTATTCGTGTAATACGGACATGCTTGCTGGGGAAACCTTCTTTGTCACTGCTGAGATGGGATATTTGGGAGGTACAGCCAGTACTATAGTCAGGGACATAATAAGGTGACCAATTGCACGTCTGATGTAACATGACGGTGCAGAACAAATGTTGGCCATGACCTAAAACCGGTAAATTTTTACATTCAACCCAATGCTGTTTTGTCAACGTAACCAATCTGTTATTTCTACATTATTAATAACCTTGAGTCAAAAGCTAACCAAAAATAAAGTTTTCACTTTATCTTGATTATTTTGTCATGGGGGCAAATAAAAGTTCAGTCACGTGTGTGACCATCAAAAGGTCACACACATGATCAAACTTTATTTCCCCCTTGACAAAATAACCAAACTAGCAAAATTGGAAGCATTATTTTTGGTTAGCTTTGGACTGAAGGTTATTAATAATGTAAAACGTAATAACAGATTAATTACATTGACAAAACGGCATTGGGTTGAAAGTAAAAATTAACTGGTTTTAGGTCACAAACATGACCGAAGAATGGCTCATTCTGTGAACAGTTCAGGCTAATTAAAACAGAAAGTTTACTTACATGAAAAAAAAAAAAAAAAAAAATTGCTGGGGAAACCTTCTTTGTCACTGCTGAGATGGGATATTTGGGAGGTACAGCCAGTACTATAGTCAGGGACATAATAAGGTGACCAATTGCACGTCTGATGTAACATGACGGTGAAGAACAAATGTTGGCCATGACCTAAAACCGGTAAATTTTTACATTCAACCCAATGCTGTTTTGTCAACGTAACCAATCTGTTATTACTTTCTACATTATTAATAACCTTGAGTCAAAAGCTAACCAAAAATAAAGTTTTCACTTTATCTTGATTATTTTGTCATGGGGGCAAATAAAAGTTCAGTCACGTGTGTGACCATCAAAAGGTCACACACATGATCAAACTTTATTTCCCCCTTGACAAAATAACCAAACTAGCAAAATTGGAAGCATTATTTTTGGTTAGCTTTGGACTGAAGGTTATTAATAATGTAAAACGTAATAACAGATTGGTTACATTGACAAAACGGCATTGGGTTGAAAGTAAAAATTAACTGGTTTTAGGTCACAAACATGACCGAAGAATGGCTCATTCTGTGAACAGTTCAGGCTAATTAAAACAGAAAGTTTACTTACATGAATTCTTGTGTCCGTGATTTGAAAACCCGAACATGCCTGCCTATAATACACTTTAAAACCAATCCAGAGTCTGCACCCGCTGATTGACAAACCTTTACATACGTGTAATTGGTCGCCTCATTCTGTCCCCTGCTCAAGAAATGAAGTTAATATCATCATGGGAAATACTTAATCATGTTGTGAACCTTTGGTCGATTGTCATTTACCCTTTGAAGGAATATTCGGTTGTTTTGAGAACATTTAGAGGTAGCTGGTCTAATTTCGTTTTCACCTTCATATTTTTGCCTCATAAGGAGGCATCAACAAAATATCTGATTACAAATTTTGAGCTAAAGTCACTATGAGTTACAATATGTGGTGTGATCAAACAAAATGAGTCTAAAGTTGGTCAGATTCAATTTTTACTTTTCCATTAAACTTTATGCACCATTTAGAAAGCTAAATTTTGCAGAAAACCCCATTGAAATTGACTAATTCCAAAGATATAACCAGTTAAAGGGTTGGTAACAACATATGAAAACAAAAGACATTTTCATCTTTGTTTGGCTGTATCTCAAAATCAATATTTGCGACTTCCGAACCATTTTGCTTGATCACATCACATATGCTAATCCACCAAGGACACAGTTCAGTGGGTTGTACTTGTACATACATTGACATGAACTGATCTTGTGTAATCTGGGTATCGTATATCATACCCAAAAAACAGGGGGTGTATTTTCTAAATACAATGGTGAATGAAAGCTACTGAACTGTGCCAAGGGAATTGAGATTTTACTAGCTCATAGTGAGTGCTCCTGGAATTTGGGTATAATAAGAAAATCATGTGTATCACAATGGCTGAGTATGCCTTTAACCCCCTGGGCACTGCTACCTATGATACAATCTGTCAGATTGGCTCATTATAGGACACAATATGAGATAGCCCTCTGAGTAACCAATCAAAATAGTGCTTCTATATCTTTGTGTAAATAATACCACCATTCTTACAGTATCTCTGATTTGCTCCTTATTTGATATTACCTTCCAAGTAACCAATCAAAATAGTGCTTGATAAATCTAGGCAGATAGTGGTCAGGGGTTAAGTCAACTTCTTGAAAGAATCTGTTGTTGATGTAAACAATTTGGTGGTTGGAAATAAACTGAACTAATATGCATGTATTGTAAAATCATATTGGATGCAAAACATGAATAAGATAGGGGAAGATGTACTCTATTTTATATACAATATATCTATGAAAAAGTCTATTTCACTCAAGATGTTTTCTAGACAAAACTGAAATAACATGAAGTGGATGTTACACCAATTGGTATTATGCAAAAAATGGACCGAGAATGTATTGTATAAAATGGCAGTTCAGGTTAGAGACAGATCTTTGATGTCGGTATTGTGTTAGTTTGATGTCGGAGCTCGGCAATACATTAAGGCTGGTACACTCAAGGGAGTGTAACTTCAGACCCAGGTTTAAATCCGGGTAGTCCAACATGTGGACCTTTTTTCTTTCAACATACTCTGAAGGTATGCCGCAACAGGTGAAAAAATCAGAACGGCCCATCCATGAGGAATTTTCTCACCTGTTATTTTAAACTTTTATAGTATGTTGAAAGGAAAAAAGGTTCACTCATGTAGGACTAACCCTGGTTTAAACCTGGTCTAAAGTTAGACTCCCTTCGAGAAAACCAGCTTAATATGTTGCCAATATTGTACTTGTCAAGGTGTGTATTTGAGGAATTGGAAGTAAGAAACGGCAAGATAAACATCAATATTAATGGTAGGAGGGAAATTTGAGTATGTTAAAATATCTTGATTTTTATGATTTAATATATGCATGTAGCTCTGGAAAAGAACTATGAGGGGTTTTTGCAACTTGCAAGAAAAAATGGGATACCCCTAGTGCTACTTTTAAGAAGTAGTGGTATATGGAGGTATGAGAATCTGCAGTTTAAAAATGGAATTCAATTTTTTCGGCTCAAATTTACACATTTTCATTCATTTTAGCTGATTTTGGGTATTTTTGCTGGATTTCACACATTTTTTCAGCTTTTTCCCTGCTTTCACTTCTTTTTTCGAAAGTTCATTCTCAAGCCTGTATATGTTTAAAGGGTATTTCTGATTTTGGTATTGCCTGGAGAGTATAACAGAAGTTTGCATTATCTTTGGAAAATCCCTAGCTATTTATAACAGATATTTCTCCAGAAAGGTCTCTAAGCATGCAAACATACCACTATTGGGGAACTGGGGAATTCTTTTTTATAATCGGATTAATTAATTCTGGGACACTGCGTATGCATAGAGAGCTTGATACAAGTGTACTGCATTCAAGTACAAGTACACACAAGTACGCCCGAACGTACATGTGAGTGACCTAGTGAGGCTGTCCAATCATGTTTCTCTATACAGTGGTCGACAGGGTCACATAGAGACGTACTTCTGTGGAAAGAATACGTTCGTGTCCCAGAATTAAAAAATCAGATTATAAGTTGTAATTAAGCTTTGTGTTTTTCTTTAGGGATCTTCTCAGAAGTTACATGCAAAAATAGTATAATTTTTAATTGCAAAAATCAGGGTACTATTATAAGAGGATGTAGTGAGAGACCCACATTTGTTATAACAGAAAAGAGAAATAATTGGGTAAAAATTAAAACCCCCATTTGCCTGTCTTAGATAATAGCCCCAGATCTAACAGACATTTGGTGATGTGCAGTAACAAATTTGCCATTTAGAACCTTAAATTGTTAAATATAATTCAAATTAGAACAAAATGCATGCCAGGTGCACAGGAATTTACCATTTTCAAACTAATATTAGAATGTGGTGTTATTTTTGTCAAACACATCTCCTTGGGCATCAACATTGGGGGATGATCATATGGACTATTCCCTTGGCAAAATATCAGGAGATATATCCCCCATTCCCCCATCCACCACCTCCCCCCCCCCCCCCCGAATTTATGCCTATTTTTAATTGGAATATTATGTATTCAATAAGACATGCAGAATTGAGTAAATGGGTATGTTAAAAATGGTCAAAAAAATCCTGTACAATACCTGGCAACCCATTAAATGGATGTTTGAAACTCTTGCAAGGTTAGAAAAGTGAATGTATGAGTAATGTTAAAAAATGAAGGATTTGCCTCTAACCTGAATGCGTATGAAGTTGTACTGAATTCGGGAATTTCCCCCGAATGTTCATACTTGCCACATTTTGTTTTATAATTATATCTGTGTTTGTTTGTATGTTATTGTCATATTTCTATTGTGGTTATTGGAATAAATAAGAAACCATTACCTGGATGATCTTTTTTGTGTCAGTGATTTATCTGGGATATTTTTAGAACTTGAGATAATGCTTTTGGCTGGTATTCTGAAAGGGAGACTAACTTTAGACCTGGGTTTAAACCAGGGTTAGTCCTACATGAGTGGACCTTTTTCCTTTCAAAATACTGTGAAAGTTAAATTTATTTATTTTATTACACTTCTTCACTGGCATAAAAATGTACATAGTATATAAATTTCCAAATGATTAAAAAATATTGCACAAACTGACCAAAAACAAAGAAAACAGGGTAAAATGCCAGCAAAAAGAATGGGACAAACAGGTGCAAAATCACTTCTAGGACCATCCCACCTTTCAAATATAAATAGATACTCACCCCAAATTAAATAACCCTGCAACTCGAGCATCTACAATAAGAGCTCCAAGAGCAGACATTATCAGGACAACAATTTTGAAAAAAAATGAGATTTCAGAAAATCAATGACTTGAAGGAGAAGGAATCTGCTGACCTGGTGGACAAAGGCAACTGATTCCAAGGTTCACAATACGATTAAAATAAAAAGCCATATGCGCTTCAGTTTTACAGCGCTGAAGTTTGAGCTTAAATCAGAAGAGAATCTAGTAGTGGGATGGTCCTGCCCATTCCTTTCGCTGAAGTCTACATAATTATTAATATTAAAATCATAATGACCTCCTTACATCTATAAAAAAACAAAAGATCGCATTTGTCTCTCCTGAGAGTAAGGGGAAGCAGGTCCAACCTAGAAAGCCTCTCCTTATAATCCTGATCAGGATAGTGAAGTATGAATTTGGTAGCTCGCCTTTGGACACCCTCCAGCATCTGGATATTGTGTTTGGATGTACCACTCCAAAGACAGCTACCATATTCAAGATCACTCCTGATCAGAGAATTATAGAGTTTTGGTAATTTTAATTGGGGCATTGAACCCTACAGTACGCATGATTATGCCCATCTTACGATTACATTTTTTGACTACTCTGTTAACATGAGTATCCCAAACAAGTTTAGCTGATATATCAACACCCAAGTCTTTGATGGAATCAATTTTACTCAGAATTGTACCATTCATATTTGTAATCATAGAGGATGGGATTCCTACATCTTGTCAAGGAAATGACCTGGCATTTTAAAGGGTGAAAATTTAGCTCCCAGGTATTACTCGAATTGACCAAAGCATTTAAATCTGACTGAAGCTGCTTGCAATCTGAGGGTTTTTACATTGATAAAACATTTTGCATCATCGGCAAATAAAGCAATCTTGGAATGTTGGGCAATGCTGGGCAGGTCATTTATGTATAAAACATAAGGGGTCCAAGGATAGAGCCCTGCGGAACCCCAGAAACCACGGGAAGCCAATCAGACTGAACGCCATCCACGACAACCCGTTGACGACGATTTGTAAGATAAGCTTCAAACCATTTAAGGAGACTAGAATGAAAACCAAAAGAACGGAGTTTGTATAAAAGTAATTTATGTGAAACACTATCGAAAGCTTTGGAAAAATCAAGATAAACCGACAATTGCTCTCCATGATTTTCCCACATATACAAAGTAGGGAAACAGGCCTGTAATTACTAACCTGTTGTTTATCGGACTTTTTGTAAACAGGAATAACATTGGCTTCAAGCCATTCCTTGGGTAATTTACCTTCACTGAGAGACATGTTAAAAATATGGCATAAGGGGGATGCAATTTGAGGAGCACATTCCTTTAGGACACGCGGTGACAAACCATCAGGGCCTGAAGCTTTAGAAATATTCAAATTTTTCAAGATATCAAGTACATCATCATACTGAAGTTCAAAATTGCCTAATGATTTATGTTGAAAGATGTGAATATTTGGAAGGTTCAGATAATTCTTTTGCGTGTTAAAAGGCAGCCTTCTCTTTAGCAGAGAAAGCAGTTGCACCATTCGTATCACAAATGACCTGGGGCAATGATTTTGATCTTGTTTTGGATCGAAAAAAAGACCAAAAACATTTTGGATTTTCCAAGAGTGTAGACCCCAAACCATCAATGTACTGGTTATATTTAGCTGTGATCAAATTTTTCAAACGATTGTGTAGTTTCCGAAACTTTGACCAATGATGTTCAAGGTTTGACTTCTTAGCACGCTTCCAGGCTGTGAACTTTTTATTTTGCAAGTGGCGGACTTCAGAATCAATCCAACCAGGGGTAGTAATATCCTTGATTTTGATTTTAGGAATATGTTTGTCTAGAACAGATATTAAAATAGTTTTGAAATTTAACCAAGCAGTATCAACAGTGTCAGCACTGTATACACCATCAAAAGAGCCAGCATTATTCAACCCAAATGTAATGGGTGAAAAAATTCCTCATGGATGGGCTGTTCCAGCCCATCCATGAGGAATGTTCTCACCCATTACAGCACATTTTAGAGTATGTTGGAAGGAAAAAGGTCCACTCATGTAGGACTAACCCTGGTTTAAACCCAGGATTAAAGTTAGTCTCCCTTTCAGAATACCAGCCTTTGAGTTAATTGTATATGGTATGACAGGTGCACAAGCCAACTTTACAACATTATTAGATCATATTGAAAAGCGCGCCACTGCTTAATACAATTAACCTTGGTTGGGTCACTTGTATAGCGCTATTCCAAAGCACAGAAAGATTGGCCCTTGGCCAAATTCTCAAATTACATTTCATTCTCATTTTGCTCATAATAATTTCGTAGAAACTTAGTAGGATTTGGGTTGCAATAGATCAAAATGCAAAAATTGACCTAAATTGAAAGAAGTTCAATTGAAACCAAACTTGAGTCATAGGTGCAACATTGGCTCCCTCATTTGATGAGGTCAAAGGTCACATGCCAAGGTCAAAGGTCATGTAAGGTCAAGTTGTAAGTTAGGCTGAAAATGCAAAAATTGACCTCAGTTGAAAAGTTGAAGTGAAATTGGAACTAAACTTGAGTCAGGTGCAACATTGGATTCCTCATTTGTTGATGCAGTCAAAGGCCACATGCCAAGGTCAAAGGTCATTATGAAGCCTATCATTACAAACCGCGATGGCAGGCGACACATGCGGTCCGAGGACCGATGTATTTTTTTATTATTAAACAAAAATTATGTTTCAAAATCTCTGAGTCCGCCTTTAAAGGCACTATCAACAATTTCTACCCATTTTTAACACTACTTCCCTATTTGATCAATTATGTCCAAATGAATATGTTGCAACAAGAGATTTCACATAACAGGTGTCCCTTAAAATGTGAAAATTTTGATTTTTGCACTAATGTAAAGCTTAGTATCAAACATCTCTATTTGGTACAAAAAATTCTAATTTACTATAGGAGCAAATACGCAAATACTAAATTCAGCCTGTTTTATATTGAAATTAAGCAATGAAAATTGCCTTTTGTTTTCACTTTCAAGGCATTTCTGTAGCCAATACAAGGTAAGAAATCTACTGGGGTCTTATCTATATGAAATCGCTACATATGATATATAGATGCCCCAAAATCTCTTGTTGCACCTTTAAACAAGTGTTGTTTCAAATTTGGCTACTCGCTCAATTCCATAAATCAGGTCATACCCCTTTAAAGTCAGATTTTGGCTTTGAAAGTTCATTTGTATTCGCTTTAACATTTGTGTGCTTTATAAGCCCGATTTTGCATCCAATTTGTTGTCTGCTGTAGTCAAATCAGCACATTGGGAGTACTAAATTGGTAGTGCGTGGTGCAGTGGCGTACCGATGCAGTCGATCCAGAGGGGGCAAAATTTCCAAGTCGTCCCACCAGAGGGGGCAAAATTTGTATGTCGCCCCGTTAAATTGCTCCAATTAAGTTTGAATTTGACAAAATGTGCACGTAGCGCTCAAAAATCGCAAAATTTACTTTAATTTTGACCAAATTTAGGCTGAATTTGGTCAAAATTGCCCGATAAAGAGGTGTGAAAATGCATATTTTGGTCCATATCGTCCCGCTTTTTCAAGCCAGAGGGGGCAATTCGGTTTTCACATGCCCCTTACTCTTCAGATTTCATATTCTGCAGAATCCCCCAATTGTCATTTCCTCCCTTCTACCCGCCCTTCAGTGGCATAACCAGTGGGGGTGAAGGCCATTGCAAACCCCCTCCTCAGAACCTTTTCCCGCACCAGCCCCCTCCCAAATGAGCTGACCTTTTTGTTTTCCCCCTCAGAAAATGGCCTAGGCGCTCCTTCTCCCCCCCCCCCCCCTTTGCAAAGGTCTGGTTACACCACTGCCGCCCTTCAGATTCTGTCCCTTTGCTTTGCAGTACCCTATCAGATTTTTCTGCTTCACTCTTTTGATTCTTCTTTGCTCTTCTCTTCAGACCACAACCCTTTCACTGATATGTGGGTAATATGTTGTTCAGTGAAAACAAGTCAAGTATTAACCAGGTGTCATTTTAATACTTGTGTTGAAAATGTGTGAACTTCAGAAATGGATATTCCAAACTACCGGCTCTGAACCAAGTGGCGTAACTGGGGGGGGGGAGACTGACAACTAATATGGGCATGGAGAAGTGAAAATGGTTATGAGAAGAAGGGGAGAAAAGACAGGGAAGGAGAGGGAGAAAGAATGAAAGGGAAAAAAAGAAGGTGAAAAGAGAAAAGGTGAGAGAAGGAGGAGGGAGAGAAAGAGAAAAGAAAATGGAAGAAGAGAAAGAGGAAGGGTGATAGGAAAGGGAGAAGAAGGAGAGAAGAAAGAGGGAAAGGAGGGATTTATTGTAGCTTCAAACGAATTTATTGTGAAATTTGTGCTCTGAAACACTCATTTTTTACCTTTTAAGATGGCAAAACCTATAGACCCCTGCCGGGGCTTCACCCTAGCCTAGACCCCACAAGGGTCCCACCCGTGTAGGACTTGGCGGCAAAAAGCTTGCACTCTGGTATACAGCAATGGGTAAACTTCTTGAGTCTCTCCCCCCACGCACCCCGAGGCTCAGGTCTGTTTGCGCACTTGTCTGAAACCCTTCCCACACCTGAGACTAATAAACCATTAGTCTCAGCCCACACTGCATCTGTATGTTTTCCATTTTCCATGAAAATCCACAATATGTGTTTAATATATGGTAAGCTGCAGCACCATTGGTGCTCTTCTTTGTTAATGTTGTGCCACTGAATATTTTTTCAAATGCAAAATTGTACATACATGTATTTACAAAAACAAAAACAAGGCAAAATTCTCTCTATCCTCTCATCTTACTCTCCCATCTTTCTCCCTCCTAGCTATACTCCATTCCATCCCGCTCCCTCTCTCATTTTCTGCTCCCGTCTCCCTCCCCCCTCCTCCCGGGGACACTCAAATAAGAAATGGATTGGGTCACAGAAAACGTGCAAAAAATATAATAGTGGTCTTTGGTTGAGAGAAAGCGAAGTGTCACATTAAATTGGGCTGGGCGACAAGTATACTTTTTTTTTTAAAATGTGGTCGGGTGAACATTTTGTAACATTCCCCTAAAAAAAGTAGAGGTCTTTGGGCGTTTTTTTTTTTTCCAAAATTTTCTTCAAAGTACTCTTTAGTGGTCTTTAGGTGACAGTGCAAACAATTTTTAAAAAATACGGGGAAGGGTGACAACGATGCTGAAAATAGGCAAAAGGTCCAATTGTTGCTGTTTTTTATATATTGTAAAAGGTCAAAAATTCAGAAAAAAAATTGTGAAGACAGTCAACTTTTTGGGTGATTAGATATTCAAAAGTAAAAAAAGGACAGTTTTAGAGGGTTATGTCTTCTTCTACAAAAATGTCCACTTTATGGAAGTATCAGATAAACTTGTCACGACCCGGGGGGGGGGGTTCTCAGTGGAAAAGGGTAGGTACATAAGTGCCGCCGATATGGGTCACATTTTCACGCCTTACTATAACAATGGGTCGTTTTTTCCACCAGGCTACTATAAAGATGGGTCACTTTTTGAGGTAATTGCTACTATATAAATGGGTCCATTTTTCAATTTTTGGTCGCATTTTACTATGAAAATGGGTCGATTTTTCCGATTTTCGCTAAAATCACAATGAAGATGGTTGATTTTCTGATTTTTGGAAAAAGTTACTATGAAAATGGGCCGATTTTGCTAAGATTACTATAAAAATGGTGCGAAATTTCAAAGCCAACTATAGTAATGGGTCGAATAATGGGGTCATATTTTTGTATAATTTGGTTACTATAAACATGGGTCGATTTTTTTACCCGGTGGACGCACACCCGTACCCAATTTTGGGTCGAGTACCCCCCCCCCGGGTCACGATTCAGTTATTTCCATTATGTAACATCTTATGCAAATCACTAATACACCTGTGCTCAATGACCCGTCGCCGTATTGGAGATCAAATCAAATCGCCGCACTAAATTGCTCCATCACAACGCCTTTCCTCTACTGCTTAGGCAATTCCGCGTGGAAATAATTCGGAATCAAAACACAAATTTGTGTTATCAGCGCAAATTCATCGCTTCCCGCGTGATTATTTAGACAAAAAATAACCATGACTGGACGAGGGAAAGGCGGCAAATTTAAAGGACCAAGCCGGTAGTCGCACGTTGCGAGCAGGGCTTCAATTTCTCATTAGGGTGGTCGCTACACAGATACGTGAGAAAGGGAAGCTATGTCCGGAACTAATAGTGCTGGAGCTCCAGTGTATTTGGCGGCTGTCATGGAATATTTGGTTGCAGAGGTAGGATAGTTCGTTTTAAGATAAAACAATATACTCAAAGAACAATGGCTATTATTTGTAATTGAACATTTTCAGTTTACTTTAAGTCACACATGATGTGAAAGCTAAAAATTCCAAATGCCATTAATGCCACTTTTCTAATTCTTTGGATTTTTTTTAATTTATTGTATAAACGGGTATTTTTAAGACCAACCTTTTTTGGACTAAGTACTTTTTGAATTTTTAAACTAAGATAAAAAAATATAATGTCTAACCCCTTTGAAAGCTTTGAAGCTTCATATTTGAATTCAAATGGAATTGTTTTTTTAAATTCTGAGGGTTTGTCTCAAATAACAGAACACACGCACATCGTATCAAGATGAGAACCTGGGGATGACCAGATTTATATTACAGTTTTCATCTTGGTTTAAATTACCACCAATTGACCCCAAAACTCGACTTGCTAAAGTTTTTGGCAAAACTTTTGGTCAATCTGCTTTGCTGCGAGCTATTTTTTTTAATAACCTAGAGTACTATATAATAAAAAAATTAATATTGGTCGACCAAAATGTGGTACATTTTTGCTCATAACTTCCAAACCAAGATTTAGCATTAAGATTTCACAGGGTAAATGGAAAAATCGCTTTCTTTCTTCAGATCCCGGGGGGGGGGGGGGGGAGCAGTATATGAAAGGCGTGTGATGGATGCAATTTAGTGCGGCGATTTGATTTGATATCTCCAATACGGCGACGGGTCATTGAGCACAGGTGTAATTAGTGGATTGCATAAGATGTTACATAATGGGAATAACTGACCTCGTTGGAACCGCCGGGGGGGGGGGTACATCTCATCCCCAACATGTGTTACGGGTGTGTCTTCCACGGGTAAAAAAACGACCCATGTTTATATGTGACGCAACTTATACAAACTATACCCATTTTATTGTTGGTTCTTAAATTTCGACCCATTACTATAGTTGGCTTTGAAATTTTTCACCATTTTTTATAGTAATCTTAGCAAAATCGGCCCATTTTCATAGTAACTTTCAAAAAATCAGAAAATCAACCATTTTCATTGTGATTTAAGCGAAAATCAGAAAAATCGACCCATTTTCATAGTAAAATGCGACCAAAAATTGAAAAATGGACCCATTATATAGTAGCAATTACCTCAAAAAGTGACCCATCTTTATAGTAGCCTGGTGGAAAAAAACGACCCATTGTTATAGTAAGGCGTGAAAATGTGACCCATATCGGCGGCACATATGTACCTACCCTTTTCCACTGAGTATCCCCCCCGGGCTTAGATACCAAAATTTTGACCACATCCATAAAATATGGAGTTCTGGAATGAGGCTATTAGCGATCAAGCCATTTAAAGAGACAAGATTTTCTGAAGATACAAATTCTCTAAGTTGCACTTGATAGTAGAACACCTACTGAGAACATTTCAAAGGTTTATGGACAAATGAGCACCAAAAGTTTTGAACTTGCTGGATTTCCTATTCAGCCCTATAGAGAAAGCATGCATAAATTTCCTGTTGTGCAAGATCATGTTATTATTGTTAGGCCAAGAAAAAAACAAGTTTGTCTCAGAAGACCGTGCACATTTTGTTCAAAATTGGTCTTTGACCGCATTTTTTTTGGGGGGGGGTTTACTCATTTGAATTTTTTTTTTAATTCAGAAAAAAATCTTAGGGCTAAAGGATGTTTGGTTTGGATGCTATGAACGAAAATGTGCCCCATTTCGGCCCGCATTTCGGTCAACCAATAATTTTACACAGTATTCTATGGGGTTTACAAAATAATGATACTAGCTCTCACATCAAAAGGATTGAAATATTTGGGGTCAAGGTCATTCAAAGTGAAAACTATATATTGGGTCATCTCCCTTTTAAAGGTGGATGGCCCGATTTAAGGATATGAAGTTTCATCTTGATAGATTGCCCTTCACCCCAAAACCCCATCTGTAAAGTTTCGCGCCGATATTTCAATCCGTTTTGATGTGAGAGCTAAAAACGTGATTTTGTAAGCCCCATAGAGTACTGTGTGTAAGATTAATATTGGTCGACCAAAATGGGGCACATTTTCGCTCATAATTTCCAACCAAACATCCTTTGGCCCTAAGATTTCACAGGGTAAATGAGAAAAATAGTAGCTTTCTTTTGATACCTAAATTTTGACCACTTCCGGTAAAATCTGGGGACGAGGCTATTAGCGATCGGGCCATGGACCTCTAAGTAATGTGAAATATATGAACTTTTTTTAAAATAAATGTTACATCCAAGATAGATACAGTATGTTCAGAAAAAAATTACTATGGATAATTACAATATTGCTAGTGTAAAAAATAGAAACGTAGTGCAGACTAGCGTTTTTCTGAGGGTTTTTGTTTAAGTGTTGGGCCATAAATAAAAGTTTCCTATAGTACATTAAAAGGCATTTCCTGGGGGATGGAGGGATGTATCCCTCAATATTTTAAGGGGTATGGTTCATATGATCACCCCCCCCCCCCAATGTTGATCACTATTTTTGCAGTTTGGGAATGGAAACATAAATTTATATTGATAAGGAATACTTTTTCTGGTTCTTTATCATAATGATGGCATATTCAGCTCATTCACTTTAGGTGCGATCTAATACATTGGTAAGCATTCCAAAAATGGTTTGGAAAAAAAATGGGCACTTCTTTATGGAAATATCCATGTATCTTTAACAAATTTGCAAAACACTTTACGTCCAAAATTGTTTCATAAAAATCTATGTAGATACTAACCCCAAAAGGGTCCATTTTGACCCTGCAGGCCACTGTCAATTATAAAGCTATGCACCAACTAGAAAAGGGTAAATTTTGACTCCACTGATAAAAATTTGATCCCAAATTGTGGTTAAAAATAACCCTTTTGGGGGTCAAAAATAATTTAAGTCATTTGGTTAATCAGGATGCAAAAAAAATCATTTTGATATTTAGAAAATAACCTCAAACGTAGTTGATTTCAACTACGTCCTTTGGTCAATTAGGGTCATTTGAAATTGACCAGTTTAGAGGTCATTTCAATTACGATGCTAAAAAATGGAAAATGACCCGAAATAGTGTTGAATTGACTCCACTCTAAGTGACCACGTAAAAGGTTTTTTTTTTTTTTTTTTTTGATGTTTTTTGTTGTTTTGACCCCCATCCTTTTAAAGCTTTTTAGCTGTGTTGACAAGATGAATCCAACATTGCTGGAGTCGCACGATCTCTGCCGGCAGATGAATTGACATTAAACTTTGAAATGGGGTTATTGGTGACAGCGCAATACATAGAAAATAGTCTTTTGTAACCAAAAAAAAAACTAAGCCATCTTGTGGCGAATGTGAAATTGGCTGTAGGTGAGAATGAATGTTTTGGTCACTGATAAATGAAAATATGGGTGAAAGTATTTTTGAAAGCTCTTTTTGACAAAAATAAGTTGGGGTCTTAGTAACAGGATTAAATTTGGGGTTGGTAAGAATGTATGTTTGGTCCTGAAATGGACATATCAGGATTGAAAATATTTGATGAAAAGTTCTTTTGGTAAACAGAAATCAAGTTGGGGTCTTTTGGAACAGGTTGTAAATTCGATTTCGTGCAAATAGAGTCTTTTTGACCATGGGAAAAAGGTGGATTAATCATGCTAAATCAGCTTCTTTTTTACCACGAAAATTTTAATTACACGGAAAATATGCTTCAAAACCTCCTGCAACCAGGAAAAATATTTCCCCTCTGACAAGGGACCCTGTTACGCCCCTTGGTGAGGATTAATGTTTTGGTGGGGACTGACATGAAAATACTGGTAAAAATAGTTGTGAAAGTATTGTGGTGACAAAAAATCAAGTTTTGGGAGTCTTATGGTGGAGGTTAAATTGGGGGGTTGATGTTGTAGCGCACGTGGTGGGGGGGGAGGAAAAATGCTTCAAAACCACATGCAACCGAGAAAATATGCCTCAAAACCGGCAATTGCCCCCTCTGACAAGTGTCCCTTGTTACACCCGGGGTGGTGACAATGTATTTTTTGGTTGAACTGACAGGAAGTTGGGGTCTTTTAGTAACATGTTAAATGGAGGTTGGTGAGAATGAGTGTTTGCTCCTCTGTGTCCTAAAATTTGTGAGGGCCCCTAGTTGCATAGGACAATGTAAAATATAGCTCACACCCTTCCCTAACTTTGGATGCTCTGCTGACATTTATAAAGGTGCAGGGGCTGTACGCAGGATTTATTTGGGGTGCGGGACCTTCGAAAAAGTGGACCCAGGACCTCATAAAATGTCCTTTTTGGGATCTTTTGAACATCGCATCACCAGAAAGTGGACTGACTTTTCTCTAAATTTTGGACTTTTTTAAAATAAAAAAATTCAGCCAAAAGTGGACTTTTTTCCCCCCGCCCCGCATCTCATAGTAGTAAAAATTTTACTGCAATTTACTTGCACACCTAGCTTCAAAGACACTATCAGTGATTCACTCTAAAAAATCAAAATATTTGAAATTTGTAGGAATAGCTTAAAAGTGAGGGATAAGGCAGTAGAATTCTATTGAGTTATTTTTGCAACTGAAAATTGACAGAAAGGGAAGAAAACAACTGGGTTCAAAGATATGAATCCCCATTCAATTACATGTCCGGGGATGTCCGTATGGAGAGAAGAGATTAAAATGTTTGATTCTGTCCTCATTAGGTTGATTTCAGTCTCTTATCACTTGTAGGGTATGTTAGCATACTTGTTCACAGGTGTTTGAAATTCTCATTTATTATGACAGAACTCTAAACAAAATATCAACGGCGACACACTTGACAACTACATTGTAATTTTTAATATTTGTACCACCGACTTCATCCTGTGTAAATTTTTTGAAATTTTATTGCAGGCAAATGATTTTTCTTTAAAATCTTAGTTAACATGGTTCTTTCTTATGGGAGAAATAAAGGCTATAGAGGGCACTAGACATTACAAATCATGACCTTTGGAAGGGGCATATATGGCAAGATTCCTGCAATGGATTTTTCTGATTTTTGCAGATGTAATAGTTCTTTCATGTCCCTACTTATATCAGTTGTCAAAATTGTCGCCATTGCTTAAAATTGCTCTAAAAATAAAAGGAACGATTTGCATGGTATCAAACAGCTGCGTGTTACAGACATGCCAAAAATCTGATTTTTTTTTATATGATTAAGATTTAGCAAAATCACTAATAGTGCCTCTGCATAAACTAAAATTTGCTATTTTCAGATTTTGGAGCTTGCAGGCAATGCTGCCCGCGACAACAAGAAAACACGAGTTGGGCCTCGGCATCTCCAACTGGCCATACGCAATGATGAAGAACTCAATAAATTACTGAGTGGGGTCACTATTGCAGAAGGCGGTGTACTTCCTAACATCCAGAGTGTGCTGCTGCCCAAGAAAAGTGGATCCAAAGGCAAGAAAGTTGCTCCTGGAGGTGCAAGCCAAGAATACTGATGATGAACTCTAAAGAACGCCCTCAAGTCGATGCTTTTGGACAATAGGCAGGTTTACATGCAATGCAAGGCTTGTGCTTCTATTAGCTTCTGTTTAGAATATAGAATAATAGATTCAGTGGTGGTGCCAGGGGGGGTTCCCCAATATTTTTTTCTTCCCCCCCCCTCCCAGTTTGACCCCATGGCCAGAAGAAAAATGATTTTTTTTTTTGTCAAAATCAGTGATATTGGGCCAAAGTTGGTTAAAAATCACAATTTTTAGAAATTAGGCAAATTTCATTTTTTCCAAAAACAATCACTTCCCCCCCAAAAAAAATCACCTTTCCCCTAAAAAGAAGTCTGGTACCACCACTGGATCAGATACTATGGAGTTATTACAATAACTCCGCGATCAAACATATAAATAGCACATGTACACGTAAGAGTACACACATCACATTTGATTGGCATAAAACCTGCCTAATTTTAGGGCAACTTCGCTCCTTAAGATTAGCTTGACTGAAATTTATTGGACATTACTTTGGGCTTTTTAGATAAATGTAATGACACAAAATATAGAAGCTCTATATCTGTCATGTACATGCAAAGAAAGTACGAAATGTGACAATTAAGGCAAGAAATAAACAGGCACCCATCCCAGTAGGTACTTGTTAAGCCTGATCATTTTTGGTTGCCTGCTAGTATGGAAATGCATCAGATTTTTTTGTTCCCGCTTGCTATAAACATAAAAATGATGGGGGGTTGTTATAACTTTGAATATATAATTGCTATCACAAATTGCCCAAAAATTCTAAATTTTAAGTAATTACAGTTTGAGCGAGATTTACGCCTAGATCTGAAAAAATCGCAAAAATATACCAATTTTGGACAGAAGTGCACAAAATACTACTGGTCTAGATTTTGAAACCATTTCCATTAAATTATCTTAGTTAGCCAACATTTTGGACAATTCAGCACATTTCCTTTCAAAACACCAAAAATTAAAGAGACAGATTTCCAGAAAGAACGCCCCCCAATTTTTTTTAAAGGGGGAAACCAGAGTTTTTTGCATATTTGAATGCTTTCCAATGTATTAGATCACACCTGAGTGATAAGCCGAATACCCATCTTTATGTAATAATATGATGAGTTAGTACTTTCTGTCGTGCATGCAAGAAAGCACGTGTTATATGGGGACAATTACGATAGTCAGGCCAATTTCAAAACAAGGTTTGCTGTTTTTCTTTTGTACTTGTTTGTGCAATAAACTCGGAACGTTCTTGGTAGGTGGTCGACAATCGATCCTGTGCAATTTGGAGAGAAATTCATATCCTACAAAAAATCTCCTGTCATTTAATTATATGACCCATAGCTAAGCCAGAAAGCTTGAAAATGCAACCAATCTTGGCCACATCTCTGTACTACCCATAGGCATTTTGACCCAATCCCACAATTCATTGCAAGGTGGCCTATACTGTACTAGACTAAACATGTATCAGTACGATGGATCAAGGGCTCAAGAATTTAAGACCACAAGCCATTTCAACATCATACAACATATCCCTAAGTACTAGCACCCTATACGGTTAACTGAGTGTATAATTCGGGCTTTTATGTGTTTAAGAATGAATTTTTGTGGGATCACCTGACCTTATTGAGTGAAATTTCCCAACTGTGGGTGCACTGTGTGATTGACTCAATACCCCTCTCGTACCCTCCTTATAATAAATTTCACTTTCAAACAATCAAAAATGATTATTCTAAAATATCTTGGCTCCTTGAGCAGAACAAGTTGTAAGTTATTCACCCCGCCAAGAAACCTATTTGTAGGAATTCTTGGCACCAATCAATTATTTTGGTACTTGACCCATACTTACCAGAAAGCTTGAAAATGCAACCAATCTTGGCAGCATATCCCTAGCTATCCCTGCACCGACCTGACCCAAGTGCTGACCCTACCCATACTGTTTTGAGATGACCTACTGGGATTGATAGAAAGGCAAGATATGGTGATTAAAGGTGCATGTTCCAGTTGTCTTTTGTAGGGGGGTCCCCCCCCCCGAAATTTTGAGCTCCCCCCTCAAACCATTTCATTCCCCCAAGTTATAAAAAAAAAATTCCATTTTTAAGGTTACCCATCCAATTAGCCCAGGTAGGAAGAGGGCTTGCAATATTTAATGCAAATTGCTTCTCCGCATCAAAACGGCAATGTTGTTTCCCATGCTACTTGATGGGGCATATGTGCAATGCCGTTCTCATAATCAAGTAGCCAACAAAATAACACATTAGGACAAGCACCTCCACGCTCACAAAACTACAACCATTGCATAGTAACAGTACATAGTAACAGTACAGCTAAATATTGGGCCAGGCAAAAAAGAATGGGTTGGTCTCAGAACCACCAGCACAAGGGATGGAAATCAAAATTGTTGTGTAGCATTAGAGATCATGCCATCTATTATATTGCTTTTTGTTGTCCAAACTGGCAAAAAAAGTTGCCTAAAATAAATGCTATTTAAAAGATTTTTTGTGTTGTAGCAACAAATCTTTTTAGCCAGATGTTTTGTAGATGAAAATTCTTTTAGCTTTGCATATTTACCCTGATGCAATGTTTTTATTTTAATTGTTGTACTTAGAATTTGAAAAGAGATTTCAAATTTAGCAGGAACAAGTTTCATTCTGGGTACATGGCATAAGAAGGTATTTGGGTCTTTCCATGACAAAATGTCCTCAATCACATTTTTGATATGTGTGATCACAAAAATTGTATCTTATTAGCACCAAAACAGTTTTGATAATGATAATGAGTTCAACTTGTGGACTAAATCAAAGGCTTTCATAAGCCAACCAACTTGGTGCAAATTATTGATAACATTTCTGTAATGTTAACTGAATACGATGGTGTCCGGGTTAAATATAGGGACATTTTGTGACATAGAAAGTGAACAATCAGAAATAAGTTGTAAATGCAGAAAATGGTGTTTACTTCCTTTTATTGATATAGGTGGGCAGAAATATAGGTAAAAAAAATATGAACAGATCACATTTAAAAATATTTCTTCGTTATTTCACTGTATATTTCTTCAAAGTGCAAGAATCAACGGGTAACATTTGGTGTCCGACTTTAAATGTTTTTGTTACATATTGCAGCGTGTGTGACTTCCATATTTTTTGTCCCAATGACCTCTATATCATTTATAATGATAATATATGACTGCTGGTACTAGAAGGACTTCTGGACTAAGACTAAGACGGCGGAAAGGAGTTGAGAGAGCACAACTGTTAAGATTCCGGAGACCAGGCCGGGGATGGAGGGTAAAAGGATTAGGTGAGGAGCAAAGGTGGTTGAGATGAGAATTCTGTACAGGGGACAAAAGTAGCAAAAATCATGGCGTTAGAGAGAAGGGGAAAGTTACATTTGATGAGAAGATCGTCATGAGTAAGATTCCAGACCCTGAACAAATCTGGGAAATTAATGAAACCATAAAATTTGAAATGTCTCAAAAATGCATGATTGGAAACAATTTAAAATTTCAGCAATTATGTTCGTCACATTCCACACATTTCCAACAAACTTAAAGGTGATCCTCAATGCTCGGACGGCATATATTAAAATATCTATAAAATTGGCATTTTAAAAAGTTTCAATGTTAACCCTTATTTTGTCTAAGATTCTGAAATAATGAAAAACCACTTAGTCCAGTTTTAGTTGATTCTGATGGTGTTTTATGTAATATGAGCAAATATATGTATCACAGTGCCCCTAATAAGTTAGACCCTTATTTATGTTAACAAATTTGAAAATCTGAAGAGTATTTACTCTGTGCCAGATTAGGCATCCATACAACACTTATGGGTCAGATAATGAAAAAAAAAAATAATAAAGATGACATTAATTTTGGTCACCTTCAAACCTATAGATTAAAGACCAAATTTGCAAGCCAAGTTTTTCACTGACATGGCACGGCTGTGTGTGATGAACTTCGGTATGACTTCACCCACCAAGGTCTTAAAGTATCTCTCATTGGCTCATATGAAATAACATAACCTTAGAATAAACCAATCAAAAATTAGGACCCAGATATTAATGCAGAGCACTTTAAGTTTTATGTCTCTGATTGGCTACATGGAATTACATCATAATTTATGAATAACCAAATGAGCAGGTTGTGCCCAGAGTTAAAGGTGCAATGAGAGATTTTGAGGCACCAAAATATTGTGTCATAATAGTCATTTCATATAGATTAGATACTCAATAGACTTCTTACCTTGTATTTGGCTCTAGAAATGTCTTAAAAAGTGGAAAAAGGTGATTTTGATTTGCTTATATTTCAATGTAAAACAGGCTGAATTTCGTATTTGCTCCAATACAAAATTAGAAATTTTACAATTTTTGTACCAAAGAAACATTTCTTCTCAGCTTAATCCTGAGGGAAAGCTTTACATCAGGGCAAAAATCAGTACTTTCGATTTTTAGGGGCACCTAATATGTGAAATCTCTCGTTGCACCTTTAAATTTGAAAGTTCATTATGTTCTCCCCTTAAAATTCTACAGCAAACAAATTCTTTATATTTATGGCCTTACACTAACATTTACAAACAATTTAACCGTAAAGCAAAAAAAAAAAAAAGTTTTATGTAGAACTTGAAAACTCTTGCCAATTTGTGAAATGAATAGCAATTAATATTGTCCAATCAGTCTAATTTGACTTCTAACCTGCGTTGTTCCCCTTGTGCCTAAAAATTTTAACAAATTCTACAACAATCAAGTTAAGGGACATGTCATTTTACATCAAGAGGGCATGGAGATTAATTGTGAGGGAAAACGTTCACCCCATTATGAGGTGGAGAAAAGCCTTCCCCACCTCTTTAAAAGTATACTATAAATTTCCTGCATTTGGCAGTGAACAAGTGGCAAAAAGATTCCATTGAACTCAAACTTTGAATTCCCCCTTTGATATCTAATGGTCTCTTTTACTATTTGTGACATATGTTAGCAAATCAAATGGAACTCCCCAGTGGCAGCCGATATTATAAGTCCTGGTATTAAAGACACTATCAGTGATTTGCTAAATCAGAAATTGAAAAAAAATCAAGAATCAGATATTTGCATTTTTGGAACAAGTATAATATCCTAACATACACTGCAAGTGATGTCTAGAAGCAACCTAATAGTAATAAGGACAAAATCATTTGCGGTTGCTGTTTTGATATTTAGTCATGTCTGTACGGACATTACTACAGGTAATTGAATGGGGATTCTGAACATTGCTATTTCTTCCTTTTCTGTCAACTTTCCAGTTGGAAAATATAACTAATGGCAGTCCTACAGACTTATCCATAACTTTTAAGCTATTCCTACAGTTTTTAAATATTTTTTTATCTTTCGGATAATCACTGATTGTGTCTTTAAGCTTTAGTGTCGTCATTGGGAAAACTACATCCCGTGTTGTTCCTATAAACGCCCCCCTACGATTTTTGATAAAACAATTCAAGAAAATGAGTTAAGCTTACCTAAATCGCCTGATTTAATGGCCAGGGGTCCGTTCGCGAACCTCATGCGTAACCCTACGTGTATACTGACTCATGCGTATGTCCTACTAATAGACCTTTTCATACCATTTACACAGTGCTTTGGATAAGTTGATCCACTCAGGCATGACGTAGTATGCACGTAGATTACGACTGAGTTTCGCGGACGAACCCCTGGACTGTCGTAATCCGTATCAAATGCTGTTGTCATCAATACTTTCTCCAAAGTACAAAGTGATGTTCTTGGATTTCATGTGTATAACGACATCTGGACCTCCAGTAATCTTTTATAAACTGTGTAAGGTGATTTTTGTGGGGATTTTTGACTGTAATAACCGCCCCTTTTGAAAAATGCACCGCCCCGGGGCGTTTATTAGGAACAATACGGTAATTTGGTTTTGTAATTCATGACAATACACTGAAATGATTATTGAAACCAAAGTGTTTGTTTACAGTAAAACCTTTAATCAAGTTCACCTACACTTAACCATATGGCACACATCTTTTCTATGGTGTCACATCACACATCTTTTCTATGGTGTCAAATTACATATTCAGTACTTGCCTAATTTTCCCCCTGACTTAATACAAGATTGATACAAAAGTTTGCTAATACAAAATTATATAATTTAAAATTGAGGTCAGTATAACTTTGGTAAGGAGAAAGACCATTACTTTGGTAAACAATAAACATTACAGAATTTCAGTTTCTAAAATGAAATCGTGGTTAAAACAAAGATTACATGGACCGACTCAAAATTGAAATCAACCGAGGTCCCCTCATTGGTGCAAAAAATTAGAGCTCGGTTCAATTTGACATTACAGTTGTAACATTGTGTCCAATTTTTCTTTAACTTCAGATGTGAATATTTTTCTAATTACACACTAGCTATTGCTTCCATGTCAACGAGGTACTACAACAATGGCACAGTACTATACTTTTCTTGTCTGAATTGACAACGCCGCGTAATTCCGTGCCCGCTTTCAGTTGCAGTGCGCTTGTGCTTTGCCTATGCGCGCGCTGAAAGTCGGTACAACGTACACTGTGCAATTATTAACTCCTATAAATATATTAAATGGAGCAGACTGTTTGGCTCTCGGCACCTGTACATATCTAGTAAAAAATGTATTTTATTACCGTACTGATCCAACTAAAATCACACCCCTAAGTTTTTTAGTAAAATTTCAGAAAATTCTAAAGATTCCTTCCTCCCTGGACCCTTGGAAATCGGTCCTTTTAATACTGCGTTGACCTTTTTGACCCAATGGCCACCCATACGCCCTCATATGAACCAACTTGTCCACAGATTGACAAAATTCAAATAGCCACTCGCCCGCCGAGTTGATTTGGTTGACTCAGAGAGATTGTAGTCTTTATTTACCAGCCGTTTATACACAGACCCGAAAGGGTCTATTAATTATGGTTAGTGACAGCACAAAAAGATGAAATCCACTTCGGAATGAGGGTGAAAACTACATACTATCGGAAAATAATTTTTCAAGTCTTCCAAATTTGGCGGGAGTCATGAAGTGGCTGTATCGCGTCGTAAGCCATTGAACTCGCAAGATTCTGGCATTATCCCACCGCCAAATTTAAAGGTATTTTCAGCTTAATATAGTCGAGTCAGTACAGTACTTGACTATGGAGACACATTTTGTTTAGGGCCCATGCTTTTAAACTCCCATCACTTTTGCATAATAAATTTTGACACCACTGATTTCCCTTGGTTCATCGATTTGTTTCTAAACAACTCCATCTTTGAGTTCGTAAAAAAGAGAATTCGATTAACAAAGTTGAGCATTTCCTGATAATACGGTTTTCTACAGTAGTGATTCTGGGCCAGTCCGGCCCATCAGAAAAAAAAACCCACATTCTTATAATTTGTACAATAAGATTAATTAAACTGCCTTTGTTTTAGCGTGGTTTCAACCAAAAAATGGGGCATGCAAAATTAAAATGACCCCACCTTAAGAAAGCATGGATTGACAATGAGAATAATCTTTTTCATGTGCTTTTACTTCTATTTTGTTTAAATGATCATTCTGGATACAACACTTTGCAATGAAAAGAAAACTGGCCAAAAGCTGATGTCAGGTCTTGTGCAAGCATAGAGATACAAAATGTTATTTAGCTCTCTGTGCAAACCACTTTATGGTTCTTTCAGTTGGCAGCCCAGTGAAAATATTGCTATCTACCCATGTAAATTTTCACCCCCGTTTTAGTATGTTACATACTCGTCGGTGCATCACATACTAGAACGTATTTGCAAAATACCATTTCGAAAACCAGGCTTTGAAGATTTTGAATTTAATTTTTGCCCAGACTGTTAATTTAAAACTATATTTACATTAAAACTAGTGGAAAATCTGCCGAAATAAGTTAAATGTTCAAATATTTTTAACTATCAGCTTCCAATTTAGTTGATTGCGAAAATGTTTAATACGTCACTATGTGAAAATGACAAAATAGCAAATTTCACTGTGTAACTAACAATACGACACTCAAATCGTCGTTATGTGACGCGTTTTGTGCAAATACGCTCTATGTAAAACGACATAATACCAATTCTACCGTGACTGCAAAATAACGTCCGCACAAATACATCACTATGTGACGCGGCGAATTCTTCAAAAGGCAGATACAATGCCGCGGGCGCTGCGCCAGTCTAGATTTTTCGTTTTGTAAATTCGTTCATAATTAGTTAAATTAATATATTCTAATTATGCCACTTTGAGGTTTAAAATTTGGTGAATATGTAGAAAAAATACAAAACAAACGTACATCCAAATTCTCAAAAAGTCAATACGTCACATATGGTGACGCGTCCGACGATATGTACATCTCAGGTCTTTCCAGTGAATGGTTACACTTTGCAGCACCATTCACATATTGCTCTAAAAAATTGGGCATTAAGAATGAAATTGGTCACAAGCAGGACCCCAAAATGTCTTTACAAAAAAATAGAGGATTTACACATCCTCCATATTAAAACATAGTTGGTGGTCCATTCTTGCACCACCAATTTGGTTCATTCATATAGATTACATATCTTGCTCCACCTTGTGGATATTGTTTCCAGCAACAGACTCTTCCTATACATTAATCCACACAAACACTACCAAAGATGTTAAAGGCCACATTTTCTACAATGTTTTACTGTCATTTTTGTGAGAAAATTTAATACATAATTTTGAGAGTGGGTACCAAATGAATAATTTCCTTCCCGCTTTATATAATTCTGAAAGTGAATTTTTATTCAAAACTTGAATTGTTTATCTTTTTGATGGTGTGTGGAATAATATTTGGAAAAGCCGATTTATCCTAAAGCCCGGCATCAAGCATCATAGTAGAGTTACATCAATATAACCTATCTATAAATTTATTAATTACTTATTTTCATACTTTACAAAGTACAAGTAAAAAAGCTTTTCTTTTAAACTACATATTATATATTCAAATGTGATTAATTTTGATTTTTGGATCATGGAAAAATATAATTGCACAACACATTTTTACACAAACAATTTTACTATTTCTCGAAGACCATTTTAAACTTACAAAATTAATGAAGCTCATAATATTTTGAACTTGTTTTAACCTTCCGGTGTGCATGGGGCACAATACTTGTTTGACAGAAGATGCACGCACATAGCGGGACTATTGTTCACGCATGATCACAAAAGCTATTCCGCCTATTTACTACTGAGCAACAGAATTCCGTATGGACATATAATTCACTCATGATAAAGACGAATCTCGTTCACTCCAAACAGCAATATACAAAATAAATGTTTTTACAAGTATGTAACCAACTCACGTGAGGTAACTATTTTTGCTACAACTTACAAGATAAGTTTTCGCTTGCATTCGTCTTCTCTCATAAAGATGACATTTCATAAATGTTAAGTTTGGGTAAAGCTCCAACCAACCATTTGTCAATTTAATAGATCTATACACTAAGGTCTTCAGATTCCTGGGGTGTGATTCCTGCCCAACATTAATACTCTATTGTCAACTTGCACATGTAATAAATAGCAAAATGATGTAGGGCTTATTATTTTAGCAAAAAGAAAAGGCTACACTTTACTTCGTCCGGCCTGAAATAAGGAGTGACATCGCAGCTTTCATGCAGTCTTAAATGTGTGATCAATCTTTGGTCTGGAAATCATGGCTGGTCTCATAAGCTTATTTATTCTCAGTATGATGTTGAGTTAATATTGGAATTAATAACTTATTTCCCTTGGATGTGGTCCCTCTTGCAAACGTATGCTAAATTTTACCCCAAAATCTCCTGTGAGTCCTGTAAATTAAAACATGTTTTGGGCGAGTGTGAATCTGCCATTCGTCACAAAATTATATTATGACGTGCCCATCCTTGCTCTGATCTACTAATAAGTATTCTCAAGAAATTTTTGCAGGAGATTTTTGATCCAATTGAGCACATTACAAAAATGGTCCCATTCAAAACATTTTCCACAATATCGACAAACAACAAAGTACTTAATTGTCAAACTAAATAACTAACACCTTTTGACCGAACTACAATCAGTGTTGTAAATTTTTAACGTTAACATAAGAGGTAGAAATTATTTACAAAATGATTGAAAAAAAGAAGAGCAGCTTATTTGTAAACATATTGCTAAAACAATTGGTATTTCAGTCTGACACTGAATACCCGGTGATAGAAGTCCAGGCCGCGTAAGACCGATCCGTTTCACTTGCTACTCCATAACACATCCGCATTTGGATGTTACATGAATACTGTTTTATGTGACAATGACATTCGATCAATGACAGATGTTATTTTATGCAGCTTATCATAACTTAAAGATAAATTCATGCAATGGGAAATCAACACTCAGTTTTTTTCTTGTAATTAACAATATTAACACACTTTACAATAGCGATATTTTCATAATTGCAATTTTGAGCTTTCTAGTAGATATTGGAATAAACAAAAATTGATTAGCCTTCAATTTATAGTAATTTTGTTTTAGCTGGGGTCTCATTCATATGTATGTAGCCCTCAATTTCAATTCTTTCTTCAGTATGTCTACATGCCATCATTCTCCGATATATCGTTTACTTATTTTGTCAATAAGCAAAGGTACAGATGATTACATGATTCACTTACGAATATTTACATATACATACTTGTCTTTGGATCCTGTTATATGATTTTCAAGGCATGCACATTGCAAAGCATGTCATAAATCAGAGGTGGCATGTTGGCACAAAATCCTATCTTTGTATTTGCCAGGGGATGGCAGCCAGAATCAAATTTTCAAGACGTCGCATTGTTTAACACGTAAAGCGAAATCTTGACGAACTATTCTGATTTTTTTTATATGTTGTCAAGGAATAATTTTCTTAATCCAAACTGTTGGAGTTGGCGATCAACTCCAATGGAAGGGTTAGTTCTGATGTTTTTTTTGGTATGAATAACAACCGAGGTGTCTCAGGACGATTCGTATGTGGGTCGATCATTGGAACACCCATGACCGCCCAACATTAAAGCACCCATATTGGTTTCTGGTTTGCACTCAGTATTGCTGTAATTTCTTTTGAATTTTTGGCGGTTGCTATAATGAAATTGAGGCTGGCCGCCACCGCAGGTATTTGCCATGTGTGTCTCCCTGGTTTTCAAAGCCTGTTAGTTGGCCAATCCTGTCATAAACTTCCATGTCCATTAGAATGCGCTCTTGCCAGGGTTCCAACTTTAGTAGCGATTTTGGCATCATGCATTTTCACTGGACTTAAAATAATTCAGAATGAGTAACAAAATTAGGTCCACTTGGACCCCATAATTCTGATCACCTGAAAGGCAAAAATCTGTTTTCCAACCCCAAAAGCAAAATTTTATAGACTGCTAAATGCGGCATTCAAAATAGTGCTTTTTGTGAAAACCAAATTCACATATGAAATGGCTATTCTCTAGGCCCCCCAAACTTTTTCTCAGCTTCCTGGTGCACATATCTTTTAAAAATGCTTTGCTCAAAGCTCTATGTGGTGAGGGCGATTTTTACAATTTTGTGTACATTTAATTTTTTTTTTTAAAAGTTAGGCGTATCAGTACTTTCTTGACACACAATTGGGTCTCAAAATTTGGACCCAAATTAAAAAATAAAAGTGGAAATCAGGACTCTCTAGTATTGACTTCATTGTGTGAAGGTTGTATGCATGTAAAGTAGAAGAGGAGTACAATTGGGTGGCAGATATAGGCAGTCAAAATAGAATTAATGCTGCCTTAACCCCACAATAATGGCAAAACCGAATTAACCAGAAATCAAGTTCCAACAGGAAGTGTATTGAGAATAAATTTAAAAAAAAAACAATCAAAAAGTCTACTAAAATCTAAGGACTGGAACATATATTTTTAAGGGGGTAAGTTATACGGGGGGTCAAAATATGAAACGTATCAAAACGACGTCGAAAAGTATGCCAACGTGTTCGTGACATTTTCCAGCAGGATTAAAAAATAAGGTATAGTTGCCATATCTGCCGGTTGTAGTTCAATAGTTATGAGGTCAAAAAAGTAGGTTCAAGGTCACAATGGGGGTAAAATGTTCAGATAGTATCCGTTGTTATTTAAATGGTTGTAAATTGTTCGTCTAATGGTACAGGAACCTGAAAATATACTGGTTGAACCATCTATAATATTTGTTGCATTAATGGAACGCAAAATGTGACGGGGGGACGACAGGGTCGATGGGAGGTCACTAGTCAAGCTCTGTAATTCTTATATAGAAAGTTCAAACAAAGAATATATTTACATTGACTCTATCTAGTGGGACAATTTACAGTTTACAACCAGTCCGATCAAAATCGGACCATTCTATTAATTTTACCCCAGGATGACCTTGAACTGTTATGAGCCCATTGTACTAAAACGTAACTCGTAGATAGGGCAAACTCTACCTTTTTTTTAAACCTTAGGAGTAGCCCAACATGGTACAATCATTTTAAAAATTCAATTCGACGAACAATTCTAATTTTTTACCCCGTTACAATCGTTGGCCCACCCCTTATTTCTACATGTTCCACTAATGTTGATTTTGGTAGACTTTTAATATATTATTTTTGGACTATTTCCGAGTAATATTAACCACCAAATTATTTCGTTTGCAATTTTTGTGGGGTCAAATCATACAATGATTGGACTAATATTGTATATTTTCCAAAAACACCATGGAAAGCTAATTAAAAAAAAAGCATAGTCATAGCTTGTTTTGTAAAAAAAAATGACACAGCACATAGCTTTTTAGCCAAAACGAAGCTGAGACAAAATTTCCTTTTTTCTTTCTTGGTCTTAGTATTTGTATGACTGAAACAAACTTGTTACATTAAATAAGAAAATATATACCTCAAAAGTTTCATCAAAGGCAGCAGTAAGTTAGTTGTTAAACCAAAGTTTTAAATCCGGTTTTGTCCCCGCTAATGGGGGTGGAGGATACACCTCACACTTATGGGAAGCAAAAGATAATTGACCGGAGCCTTCCTGAGTCAATCCACAGTTTTCGGCGGTGGCCTAGCCTTTGGGCAACCAATGCCCACCATGCAAGGCATCTGTGCTGGTGGCCGCCATTTGTTCTCCAGAGCTGACGCATTAGACAGGCAGATCTCTTTTTTTATTCTACCAGGGTAACCAGCTCCCCTCTCATAGAATTTCTTAGAAACCTGATGGGCGTGACGGTTTAGCTGCCGCCAACGTCGGCCCCTGGACCTGTTCTGGTTACCATGATACCAGTAGCAGGCCCCCTAAAAAGTTTGTTGTTTGGTTTTGGAAATTAGACAAACTACTTCTTTTGGTCAACCAATTAATTTTTATATAGTAACTTTTCTAGATCCACATCAAAAATTTGGAATATTGGTGCAAAACTTTATCCAGCTGGGTTTTGAGGTAAAGGCCCATTCTATCAAGATGAAAACTTATCTTAAAATCAGGCCATCCCCCTTTAATTTCACAGAACATGTACACAGCCAATCTTTGCAAATATGATTACACATAGAGCCTCAAATATTAATTACAAGATGTTTAAACAGATAGTGGCAAGCATTAGGCATGTACATTTTATTGCAAGTTTCATGACAGCTCCCACTTTTCTAACCAAGTTTTTATCGCTGATTGCTCAGACCTGATATAACATGATCACATCCCTCTGAATAACCAATCAAATAACCTGTAAGCACCATAAGCTTTTCTTATCTTACCAGTTTCTGATTGGCTAATTACACTATATCCCTAGAGTAGCAACAATTAATGGCTGGTATACTCCATTTACCTTCTTCGAGTCAGTGACGTAAACAGTGTTTACGTTCAGATAGCTGTATTGCGTGTATATTTGCGTACCGCCTTTGTACGTGCGTGTGCGTACGCTAGTGCTTTGAATCAATGCTCGTGATTTAATGTTGCGTCTACTCCATTTCACACTGACGTCACTGACTCGAGGATGGTAGTCCTCAGAGGGTTAAAATATTTTAAGTGTCGTGCTGAGCAAGCTCATGCGCGGAGTGCCCATCTCTCTTTCCTTAGCGTTTGGGCCAGACTCTGTATTATTTTTGCTGTGGGGGGGGTTCGCCCCTCCTCCCACCTTCCCAACACTGAATAATGCTGGTACCCATTTATACACCTGGGAGGAGAGGAGTAATTGAGGTAAAGCGCCTTACTCAAGGGCACAACACGTTGGCCGCAGTGAGGCTTGAACCCGTGACCTTTGGAGTGTGGGGTGAGCGCTCAATCCACTGGACCACACATGGCCCAGTTTTAACTTTTACAAATATGTAGTTGGTGTAGTGTTTAAACCAACTGGGAAAACATGTCGGATGTTAATTTAGTATTCTGGCACCACTTAAAATTCGGCACCTTTAACATGCGTTACTTCCGTTAACGTTTGCTGTTCGGAGCCTGTGGCAGAATACTAAATTCTTTCCAAAATGTCACCTGTGACATAGTTTGATTCTCAGTTTCCAGCCATTTTTAAGTCTTGTTCCTGATTTTTCATCAAATTCCAGGTGATTTTTTACCTCCTAGATCCAGAGATTTGTCTTGATACCACTTTTACTTACTTCTGTAGCCAGTGCACATACACATTGAACATAAAAACACCTGTGTGAACTCCTAATTATTAGGACAAATATAAGGTTTTTCCAGATGTTTTAAAATCTGGAACCTGAAATTTAGAAAGCACCGTCTCTGTTTTCCAAGTTAAGACCTTGAAATATTCAACTCAGGAAGTTTACTTCCTTGTCAAACTACACAATCATGGCTCAAAGAAAAAATGATCTCTGCCTAAATGCAACCTTACTGGCATGGTAAAGGTTAAATACATGCCTTTTTTACCACAATCAAGCCTGGTAAAACTTGTATGCCATATTGGTGAGCATTTTTTAGCCGATTTGGTAGTGGATTTTCACTTTTCTTAATCTAACATAAAATGATTAAGAATAAATGGTGCAATAAGATTCTGACCAGCAATCTATCTTCTGTAGTCTCAATCTACTACAGTACTAGTATGCTATAAAAGCCAATCTGACAAAAAGGCAAAGTTTTGTGTTACTACGGAATAAAGCTCTCATATACACGACTATACAAATATGAATCCGCTGTGTATATAGCCTCTAGGTTATAGTTACCAGAGCAGCCAATTATACAGACACTGCCTATGGGAATAGTACTATGAATTACCAATAAAGATAGCATTAGGAGGGAAAATATAATGAAAGTAAGAAATAATTAGTTTTGGGGTCCATTTGGGGAGGGTCACTTTAAACAGCAATGTTAATAGACTATTTGCACGATCCCTATAATGCATCTCGTATAGTGCCCATTTCCATCCGGGAACGTGTACCAGAGTTTTTTTCTGTTATTTGTTTCGCGTCGCCGGACAGTGCCAAAAACTACAATACAAATTACATGTTCATGTGAGTTAATCTTCATAAATGTAGAAGATTAATATAGGAACAAAAAAACAACCGAGGCAATGGTGTTGAAATTAACGACAAAGGTGGCTTTTCGATCGTAACCGTGCCCTAATTGTCACCTCCGTATTATTACACAACATTTACAGTTCGGCTGTGCAACGTCACAGATAAAGTAAGTTTTACGCTCTCTTAACCATGTTAAGAGCTTAACTCAATACTTGAGGCTGGTAGAAATTCTCGGATGGAAATGGGCACGGGATGCATTATGGGGATTTCGCAAGTCATCTATTGAAACCTTAGTTTTAAACCGTTTCTCCACCTTTGTTAGCTGTAAAAATCTTGTTTATTTACATGTAAATATTGAACTACTAGACAGTCTACTGGGCACTGGGAACTCCATTGTGTTGAACATTCTTGACGGCTGAACGAGATGTCATATGTCCATTTGTACAACATGTTGAACTTTCACCTCCCAAATCTTCTACCATTTTGTTGCCATTTATTAGGGTGGCCATCTTGGCTTTTCTCTTTTTCCTCCATGCTAGGAACATCTTCTTGTATTTATGCACAGCAAACTGGAAACTGTTCACCATAAACACCCAACTAACAATATACAACCCAACAGCACCAACTTTGAATTCCCATCGCGGCCGCGGATGAGTGAGCTCGCAGTACAAGAAATATGACCCAATGCAAGCACGACACACAAAGAAGGTCGCCATAAATAGAAAATCATTGATTTCGTAAATGTACGATTCTTTCCACCCGCTCTCCTTCATAAAATAGCGCAGCTGAAGCATCGGATTGCTCATTTCGCTGCCAAATATAGTTGCACCAACTTCAGTCCCAGACACACCAAAACCAAGCGCCATCAGGAGCATGCCAATTGACAAGATGTGATGGATCAACATGGTGGCGCTTTCACTGTCAAAGTACCAAACACACCAACCAAAGTCAAAGAAGAAGTACCCTAGACATATTATGATTGTCAGTGTCTCGTGGATAGTTGATTTGCCACCTGTATTGATAAACAAGACAACAATTTCAGTTACAAGGCAAGACATAATCATCTTTTAGGGTTCTAAACCAATTGGTGCATATAATATTTTGCTCATAGTGTGTCATCCAACAGCACAGCATTAAATAAGGCAGGATTCTGCACTTTCACCATTGATTTGTGCAATTAGAAAGTTTGATGAGTGAGATGTTGTACATGTATGCTGATGACTTGGTTTTAATCAGGGATG
The DNA here is from genome assembly GCA_023653785.1 of Ophioderma brevispina. Classification (NCBI taxonomy): domain Eukaryota; kingdom Metazoa; phylum Echinodermata; class Ophiuroidea; order Amphilepidida; family Ophiodermatidae; genus Ophioderma; species Ophioderma brevispina. Next base: position 113,925 of record JAMKCH010088323.1, read on the forward strand.
TACGGGCCTGAAGAGAAAAGCCTGAACAGCCTGAAAAGTGCATGAATTTAGGCTAAAAGCCTCCAAAATGCACTGAAAATAAATAAAATTGCAGAAATTTTTGAGTAACTGAAGGCCTGAATTCAGGCTATAGCCTGAAAACTTACATCCCTGTTTAATGTGTGAGACAATGGAGGGAGGGAGAAATTTTGGAAATGGAAGGCGGCTTTTGAGAGTAAGGGTCTGAAGGTAAACCTTGGGAAGACAAAAGTGCTGGTGAGTGGGGTGGAGAGGGAGGTGGTAGTGAGTAGGTAGACCCATGTGGCGTGTGTGGGAAGAGGGTAAAAGCAAATTCAGTGTGGTGTGAGAAAAGTGGGAAATGGATCCACTTGCGTCATCCCCCTGGCAAGATGGCAGTCTGGAACATGACCTCAGATGACCTCTGACCTTGGTCCATGACCTTTGACATTACCCACACATTAAAAAAAAAACCCTATTGCACCTCAACCCCAAGTCTGGTGTAAATCGGACTTAAACTTTTTGAAGGAGACATGAAAAACTAAA